>VMDR010001126.1:0-145684 GCA_007922815.1 Macrotus californicus
GCCTTCCTTCCTAGGAGGTAACAAGGAACACAGGAGTGGTAAGCACTTGTCTCTCTACTCCATTAATTACCTCACTGGCCACAAAAACCCTGAGATTGAGACCCTTCCCTTGAGTCTAGAACTGAAAACAATCCTGATGCTCATTGTCAAGTGAAAGGATAAACACATGGTGATGTATCCCAGAAGTAGAATATTACTCTGCAATAAAAAGAAGTCAGCTATTTTGCTGGATGCCTAGATCAGCTGGTTAGAGCGCTGTTGAGTGTACCAAAGATTGTGGGTTGGATTCAAGTTCAGGGCTTGTACAGCATGCAACTGAATGATGTTTCTAACACACTCTCATCTCTCTCAAAACAGTAAAAAAGAAACAAGGAAAAAAATGAAGGGAATGATTCATATATACAGTAGACATGAGTGAACCTCAAAGAAGTGATGTGAAGTGCAAGAAATCAATTTAAAAATAAACACTGTGTGCCATATGATTCCATACATAACATTCTAGAATAGTCAAACTAAATCACAATGGTCACTGGTGGTTGGGGCATGGGCGAAATGAATGAAAAACATTTTGGACTAATGGATGTATCTCCATCACAACAATGATTTCTCAGGTGGATACAAACGTTAAAATGCATCAAATCATTTGCTTTAACTATGTGCAGTTAATTGTAGGTCAGTTAAACCTCTGGAAAAGCTGTTAAAGAAATGGGAATATACATTAATTGTGAAAGTTAGTGTTTTTTCTTAAGAATGTTATCCAGGGACATCTTTCTGTGTCAGTGAGGACAAAAAGTGCTCATCTTTGAAGAGCTTTGTGATTTCCATCATGTTTCTACATCTGATTTGTTCGGTCAGTCTAGGCGGTGAACAGCTAGGGCATTTCTCTTGATTTTTCTTCCTATGAAAAATCTGGGGAATTACGGTCAAGATGGATGTGTAGGTACACAATTCCTCTCTTTGCACAACTACAGAAAAAGTTACAACTAGATTACAAAATAAATATCATACAGAACTGTAAGAAAATGGAGCTGTATTGATGTCTGATTACTATGGACTTAAAGAAGCCATATTTATCCAGAAGGGTAGGAGGGGCAGAATCGTAGATGCAGACGAAGCAAAACAGAGATGGGGTATAGCATGGATAGGTGGCAGAAACAGTGGTCCCACATACCCATGTGGGGGATACAAATTAGGAGGAATACCTGACAAGCAAAGAATTCCATCCCCAGGCCAGACAATACAGGCCACTGATCCAGGCCAGGAAGATAAATCCCCATAACTTCTGGCTATAAAAAGCACTAGGGGTTGGGATAGCAGAAGATACTGCTGGATTTTCAGAAGACTCCTCTTAAAGGCTCCCCACAGACCTGGGACATACACAGACCCATGCCATGTAGGGTTCAGCAGCAGAGCAACAGCTGGAAGGGCACCAGTGGCATGTAGGAATAAAGTGAAGCATCTGGAAACAGGGCAAGTGCCAGGAGACAGCTTCCTCCCTGGCAAACCTCCAGAAGCCAGGCAACAGCACTGTCCCCTCTGCAAGCCCTTGCCCTACACTGAGCCAACAAAGTGGTGAAGCTGGTTGCCCTACCTGGCAATTACCTAAGGCTCCACCCCACACAATTTACCCCTGCCTGTTCTACAACAGGCCACACAACTCAGGGAGTCAAAGTAGCTCTACCTAATACATAGAAACAAACACAGGGAGGCTGCCAAATTGAGGACACAGAGAAATATGGCAGAAATGAAATAACAAAACAAAACTGGAGGCAAAGAACTAAACGAGATGGAGATAACCAACCTATCAGACACAGAGTTCAAAAACTGGTTATCAGGATGCTCAAAACTCATTGAGTATGGCAGCAGAATAAAAAGGACCCAGGGGGAAATGAAGGGTACAAGAAGTGAAATAAACAAAAATCTATAGGGAACTAACAGTGGAGGAGATGAAGCTGAGATTCAGATCAATAATTAGGAACATAAAGAAGAAATAAACACTCAACTAGAACAGCAAGAATAAAAAAAAAAAATCGAAAATACAAGGACAGTATAAACAGTCCCTGGGACATTCCAAACATACTAACATTTGAATGACAGAGCTGAAAAAAAGAGGAAGAGGAAGAGCAAGAAATGAAAATTTATTTAAAAAAATAATGAAAGAAAACTTCCCTAACATGGTGAAAGAAATAGACATACAAGTCCTGGATGCAGAGAGAGTCCCAAACAACTTAGACCCAAAGAGGACCACACCAACACACATCATAATTAAAATGCCAAAGGTTAAAGATACAGGTAGAGAATCTTAAAAGCAGCAAGAGAAAAGCAGAAAGTTAACTATAAATGAGTTCCCAGAAGACTGTTAGCTGATTTCTCAAAAGAAACATTACAAGCAAGAAGGGACTGACAAGTATTCAAAGTGATGAAAAGTAAGGTACTACACCCTACTATACTCTAGCCAGTAAAACTATCATTTAGAATGAAAGCCCAGAGAAAGTGCTTCCCAAACAATGGAGTTCATCACTACCAAGCCATTATTACATGAAATGTGAAAAGGACTTATTTAAGAAGTACATCAAACCTATGAATATTAATATGAAACAAATTCACAGCTATCAACAACTGAATATAAAAACCAAACTAAGCAAATAACCAGAACAGGAACAGAATCATAGATAAGGATATCATTTAGAGGGTTATCAGCTGGGAAGGGGAAGAGTGGGTGGATATGGGGGAAAATCTGCAGGGGTTAAGCAGCATAAATTGGTAGGTACAGATAGACAGGAGAATGTTAACAATAGTATAGAAAATGGAGAAGCTACAGAACTGACATGCATGACCCATGGACTTGAACTTAGGGGAGTGGGGGATTGCTGGAGGGATGGGAGGTATTGGGAAGAGGAAGACAAAGGGGAAAACATTGGGACAAGTGTAATAGCACAATCAGTAAAATATATTTTAAAAAGAAACGTGCACTTGAAACTTATATGATCCTATTAATGTCACCATAAATTTAACTTAAAAAAAAAGTGATATTAGCCCCTTTTTACATCATTCACAACAATTAGCTCAAATGGACCAAAGACCCAGAGAAAGAGATAAAATTCTAAAAGTTGTAGACAAAACAGGAGTAAATCTTTGTGGCCTTTGGTTAGGCAATGGTCCTTCACCAAAAGCACAAGGAACAACAAAATGAATAAGTTGGATCCCGTCAACATTAAATACATGTGTGTTCCAAATGATGCCATTGAGGAAGAGAAAAGAGTAGGGGAGGAATAGTTGCAAAGCACATATCTGATAAAGGTCTTACAGCAAAAATTAATAATAAAAGAATATATAAAGAAATTTCAAAATTGAATGATAAGGAAGCAAACAACCCAACTAAACAGTCGAAAGACTTGAACCAGACACTTCGCTGAAAAGAATATACCAATGGGAAATAAGCACCTGCAAAGGTTCTCAGTATCAGCTGCAAGCTGAGGTGTGGTAAGACTGCACACCCACGAGAATGGCTACAATGAGAGAAACTGAACATGTTCAGTTCTGACAAGCACACAGAGCAATGCAATACTTGGACTTGCTGGTGGAAATGAAAAATGAGGCAACTGCTTTGGAGAAAAGTTTGGCAGTTTCTGAAAAAGTTAAATATATACCTATGTATGACTAACCATTCTCAACAGAAAGGACATCATGTGTCTACAGAAAGACATCCAGCTTTGGAAACAATCTAAATGGCTATCAACATGTGAATGGGTAAACACATGATGTTCTATCCATGAAGTAAAATATTACTCAGCAATAACAAAAAGTAAGCTTTTCCCTGGCAAGGTGACTCAGTTGGTTGGAGTGTCGTCACAGGCACCAAAAGGCTGAGGGTTCAATTCCCAGTCTGACCCTGTATAGTAGGCAACTGATTGAAATTTCTCACACTCTCTCACTCTCTCAAATTAATCAAAATATCCTCAGGTGAGGACTTGAAACATAAGGAAAAAAAGAAGGGAACTAGTCAGACATATCAATGGCATGGGTAAACCTCAAAGAAAAGATGCCAAGGGTAAAATCTCAGATTAAAAAAAAAAAAAAGGCCTGGGATACTGTGGGTCACTGGATTGAGTGCTGGCCTGAAAACCAAAGGTTCACCTGTTCGATGCCCTGTCAGGGCACATGCCTAGACTGCGAGCCAGCTGCCCAGTTGGAGACATACAAGAGGCAACCACACACTGATGTCTCTCTCCCTCTCTTTCTCCCTCCCTTGCCCTCTCTCTAGAAATAAATAAAATATTTTTTAAAAAGAGGATGGGCTAATGATTCTGTATGTATAAAATTCTAGAATAGGCAAACTATATGACAGTGGTAGTACGGGATGGAGGGTGGGTGAAAGAAGAGATAAACTATTTGGGCTAATGGATGTATCTGTATCATTAGCATGATTTCTGGGGTGAATACAAATATGAAAATGCATCAAACTGTTTACTTTAACTACGTGCAGTTAATTGTAGGTCAGTTAAACTGACAAAAAATCCATTAAAGGAATGGGACTATACACTAATTGTGAAAATTATATTTTTACTGAACAATATTATTCAGGGGCATCTCTCTGTGTCAGTGAGTACAAAGAATGCCCATCTTTGAAGAGCTTTGTGATTTCCACCATATTTCGATACCCTCATTTGTTCAGTCAGTCTTGTAGGTGGACATCTAGGGCATTTCTCTAGATTTTTCTTCCTATAAACACTCTGACCACTTATAGAAAAATTTTTAAAGATATACTCCACAAATTGAATCATTCGAATTTGGTTGATAACCATAAACTGTCTTCCAAGAGTTGTCACAACTTCATGCCTCTAAAATGAGGAGTCCCTTTCACTTAGCCTCATAATACAGGATGATGTCATTCTTTTTTTTTTCTATACCACACCTAAGGATATTCTTAGAGAGGGAAGAAGGGGGTGGGGAGGGAGAGAGGAAAGAGAAAGAGAGAAACATTCATTAGAGAGAGAAATATCGATTGGTTGCCTCCTGGATATGTGCCACCTGGGATCAAACTCACATTCTAGGTATGCAACCTGACAGGGAATCGAACTGACAACATTTGGGGTTGGGAAAATGGTCCAAACCACTGAGCAAAACTTAGGGTTACTACTCTTTATATACCTGTGTACCTCATGGGCAAGAATTGTATTTCTGTAAATCAGTTGGTATCCCTTGAGTATTAGTATGGTTTAAAAATCTTTTTAGAGTGTAACACCATGCATTTCTGCATCTGTGATTTGCATGCTCATAAGCTGCGTCCACTTTTCTATTACTCATATAGTCTTTTTCTCACTTATTCCAAGGAGATTTTTATATATTTATAATCCTCTGAATGTTATACATGCGGTAAATACTCTTCCCCACTGCATCAAATATCAACTTTATTTTTAGCTTCAAGTATTTGAATGTCCTCTATGTCAGATCTGTCCATCTTTTGTATTTCTGTGTCATCCTCAAATGAGAGGCAGGTGGTAAGTAAAACGGCAAAGCTGCCCCCTTACCCAGTGAGACCAGGTTCCAGTAATTCTCCATCATCACGTCTCTGTACAGGTCCTTCTGCGCAGGCTTCAGCTGCTGCCACTCCTCCTGGGTGAAGTTCACAATCACATCCCTGAACGTCACCAACCCCTGTAAGAGGAAGCGCACACCACTCACCACAAGGCCCTCCTGACAGTTCAGAACACGTGGCCAGAAGGGCCAAGAGGATCAGGGAAGAGACGCAGTGTACATCTGATGTAGTGTCAACAGGGTGCAGAGCTCTGAAGGGCCTGACCACTCAGTGTCCTTGGTGCCTAAGTACACTGGATGGTCCTTGGATGTGCAAATAAACTATGGGGTTACTTCCGGCCAAGATGGAGGTGTAGGTAGACACACTGTGCCTCCCTGCACAACCAAAAGAAGGATAACAACAAATTTAAAAACAAAAAACAACCAGAACTGACAGAAAATCGAACTCTATGGAAGTCCGACAACCAAGGAGTTAAAGAAGAAACATTCATCCAGACCAGTAGGAGGGGCAGAGATGGGCAGCCAGGAGCAGAGGACTCGTGGCAAGGCAGCGGCTGGAGGACCCAGTGAGGCAGCAGATTGCGGACTAAGTGGTCCCACATTCACGTGCAGATAAACCGGGAGGAACAACTGGGGAGTGAGACAGACTGTGCAACCCAGAGTTCCAGCTCGAGGAAATAAACCCTCAAACCTCTAATTGAAAACACCTGTGGGGGGTGAGAAACTCCCAGCCTCACAGGGGAGGTCATTGGAGAGACCTGCAGGGTCCTAGAATGCACACAAGCCCACCCACCCGGGAATTAGCACCAGAAAGCCCCAATTTGATTATGGGTATTGGGGGAAGTGACTGAAAACCGGCAGAGAACAGAGCAAGAGGCACTGTTCCCTCTCCAACCCCTCCCCCACATACAGGGTCACAAAGTAGCAACGTGGGATCCCTCACCCTGGTGAACACCTAAGGCTCTGCCCCTTACTATGTAACAGGCGTGTGAAGACCAAAAAAAAAAAATGGTCCAAATGGAAGATCAGATCAAAGCTCCAGAAAAAATGCAACTAAGTGACGAAGAGACAGCTAACGTATCAGATGCACAGTTCAAAACACTGGTAATCAGGATGCTCACAGAATTGGTTCAGTATGGTTGCAAATTAGATGAAAAAATGAAGGCTACGCTAAATGAAATAAAGGAAAATGTACAGGGAACCGACAGTGACGGGAAGGAAACCAGGACTCAAATTAATGATGTGGACCAGAAGGAAGGAAGAAACATTTACCAGAACACAATGAAGAAACAAGAATTCAAAACAATGAGGAGAGGCTTAGGAACCTCCAGGACATCTTGAAACATTCCAACATCTGAATCATAGGGGTAGCAGAAGGAGAAGAGGAAGAGCAAGAAATTGAAAACTTATTTGAACAAATAATGGAGGAGAACTTCCCCAATCTGGCAAAGCAAACAGACGTTGAGGAAGTCCAGGAAGCTCAGAGAGCCCCAAAGAAGTTGGACCCAAGGAGAAACGCACCAAGACACATCATAATTACATTACCCAAGATGAAAGAGAAGGAGAGAATCTGAAAAGCAGCAAGAGAAAAGGAGACAGTTACCCACAAAGGAGTGCCCATAAGACTGTCAGCTGATTTCTCAAAAGAAACCTTGCAGGCAAGAAGGGGCTGCAAAGAAGTATTCCAAGTCATGAAAGGCAAGGACCTACATCCAAGATGACTCTATCCAGCCAAGCTTTCATTTAGAATGGAAGGGCAGATAAAGTGCTTCCTGGATAAGGTCAACTTCAAGGAGTTCATCATCACCAAGCCCTTATTATATGAAATGTTAAAGGAATAGAATAGTATAGATTTAACTAATGTTAAACCTTGGTGAACCAAAATGAATCCCTAACCAACTGAGCCACTTCTGTACATTTTTTATTGCAAATTTTTTCTTCCACAGAAGGAAATTTAGAGAAAAGACACCCACTAAAACATCACAACAGCCAGGGACATTCACCAAGCCCTCACCACAGGCATTCTCCCCCAGTCCCCAGGGCATTTAGTGCCCCCTATCTACTTCTGAAGGTGCCTCATCCAGCACTTTCTGCCAGAGGCCTCTGTCACACTTCATTGAATATGTTGAAGATGCCACTTCCCAAGTGTCCACAGTTGTCTCCTGAGATCCCTAAGGGTGGGACAGCTTACTCCTGAGCCAGCCTGTCCCCTTCGGTTGAAAAATGCCAAGGTCAGAACAGAACTCTCTCAACTCAGGGTGGACAATACCCCAGGAGACAGGGAGAGGGGCCTGGGCCCTGATGGGGTTTGCAAGGGCCAGGGCTCATCCTGCCCAGTAGTATGACCCTAAGGAAGGAGGAGCCAAAGGGTGACATGACTCACCAGGGCCTTCTTGGGGTGCAGCTGGGTGGCCATCATTCCAGTGCCCATAGTGACCCAGGCACGGGCAGTCTGTGAGCAGGAAAAGAAAAAGACACAGTGAGAGATCAGGTCAAGGCCTGACATGCAGACATGACAGATACTCCCACTAGAAGACAAGCAGATGAGGACACCCACACATTAATACCGAATGCATGCAGGGGACCTATGGCACCCAAGGTCCTCGACTAATGTCCCCCATTTCATCCTCCTGACATCCTGCAATGTGGGGGCTATTTTCACTGGCCCACTTCACAGATGAGGAAACTTAGGCCCCAAAAGATAAGCCATGTGCCCAAGAAGATAAGGGTAGGATTAGGGTTGGGCTGAGTACATCAGGGTCCATGTGCTTGGTGCACAGCTCACACCCACACACTGACACTCCCTCAACACACAGGCATGCACACATAGCCAGTCCCTTGGCCTGGAGGGAAGAACAGGACCCTATGCCCATCCCCCCTGAGTCTGACTTACCTAGGAGGCACAGTGGGCCCAGGGCAACTTACACCACTAGGAGCCCTTGAAAACAACATCATTTCTTTTAATATTACAAGAGAAAATGGGAATCAAATCCAGCCTGGAGTATTTTTGTCCTTAGAGCAATGCAATCACTACTGCAATTTTACTTTATTTAAAAGGAGGCCATGAAAGCACAGTGGCCCTGGAAATAGCATGTGCACATGGCTGGGGACCACTGAACCCCCAGTGGCCCTAGATCTGTGGCTGCAGATCCAGGCATGGCAGCTGTTCCTGCTCCTCCTCTTCTGTCCAAGCTTTTTGACATTTCCTGCCCTCCATAGTTTCTAAGGGGAAGCAAAGATTTCCTAGTGTGGGGTGGTTAGTGTCAGGGCTCTGGTACCTGGATGCCTGGGTGTGCAGTTGGGTGATTCACTTAAAGTCTCTGAACCTGTTTCCCTGTCTGCAAAATGGGAATGGTGAGGGTTCCTACCTCAGATTCACCAGGAGGCCCATAAAATGCTCAGAAGGATACCCTGAGCACCCAACACACACTCCCTGAACAAACTCACCCAGGTCAGCATGGGGTAGGGGTCTCTGACCCTCTTTCTTGATCCCACACCTGGCTACCACACACGTCCTGTCCTCCCGGGACCAGGGGAGGCTCTGAGGGCGGGAAGGAGATGGGCTCTGGGGCCCGCAGGCAGGCAGCTCCTCCAGGCCCATCTGTCCAGGAGGCCGTCTTTCCCATCCTCTTGGGGAGGGGAGACACCTCAGATGCACCCACTCACACACATCAGCCATGCCCAGAGACAGAGGCACAGGTGCAAACAGACAGGGGAAGGCTCGGACAGGAGAGACGCACCCCACACGCACAGACACACTCACACTAGACACACAGACAGGTGCACAGGAAGAGACCAGACACAGGCGGACAACCGGATGGCGCTCCCACGCTGGGACACCGCGGATGGAAGCAAAGGCAGACACGCACACAGACACAAACAAAGGCGAGACACAGGTGGCCCCGCGCACGCACGCAGTGACAAACATGGAGACACACTCAGACAGCTCGGAAGCCTCAGCCCAACACAGCCACAGCCACACAGTCACACAGCCACAGGCATCACCACCTTCGCCCGCACAACCACATCGGCATCCGCAAACCCAGTCTCCTCACGCCCCGGCTCAGTCTACAGACTCACCACCTGGACACCTCAGGAAACTGACAGGCGTCCACTAGGTGTCTCCCTGCCAGATCGCACTGCGCCTCAGCACACAGGCCTACTACACCTCCCAGAACCCCGCGCGCCGCCGCCAGGTCCTTGCCAGGTTCCCCCTCAGACGGTGCGCTGCAGAGCGGACCTGAGCCTGAGGCGTGGTCCCGGAGCCCGCGAGGCACAAGGGGAAAGAGGCGGGGTCCGTGAGGGACCTGGGGCATCGGGGCCAAGAAAGGAAAGTAGGGCGGAAAGCCGGAGGAAACTACAGAGAAGGACGGGGGCCAGGGAGGAGCGGGGCACGAGCGAGGGGTGCACTGCGGGACTCAAGGGGCTCGGGGAGCTGAACAGGAGGGAGCGAGAGAGAAATTTCCGAAAGGGCGGAGTTTGGGTGGAGGCGGGAAAAGCCGCTGTAGCGCCTCAGACGTCCTGGTCACCAGCCTGGGGTCCGCATAGGCGTGCTGACTTACAGAAAATTTGTAAAGCGTGCAGAAATGCCAGAAAGCAAAGGATCGTAAACACAAAGTTAGAAGTATCAGCTGTACGCGTGAAGTGCCAGCTCCCGCTCAGGGTGTGTTATAGTTACAGAAGCAAAGTGAGGGTTCCGCTGCCCGTCGCCCCCAATAGGAAAGCTCTAGAGGCAGAGGTTGGTGAGAAAGAGGTTTTTCACTCAAATGCAGGGTCGGGGAGAATGGCAGATACTTGTCCCAAAGCCCACCCCCTCCGAAAAACCGAGGGAAAAACCCCAGCCACCCTCAGCCCAACCAGAACAGAAGGCCGTGTCCACAGTTCCCGCTTCAAAGTACCATCTTTTAGGAACTTCAGTTGCCGCTGAGCAGTCACCCAGGCAGCTCAGCGGGTTCGTGGCTGCTGTCTGGTTTCAGGCTCCCTCCTGGAACCTGCAGGCCCTGACCTTAGTCAGGTCTCTATCAGGGCAACAAAGTCCCACCTACTCACAGGGTAGTACCTTAGCCAGGTGTGCAAGAGAACGACTATTCCTTAACCTGCGTTTATATCAGTTTCAGGTGTGGGATGGTCTGATTGCCCAACGAACTTCCCAAATTCCCGCTGCTGGGACAGTCTACCCCGACCAATGATTCTTCTCCTAGGCTAGACTGACAGGCTAGTCTTCGATCCAGCACCTCTCCCCTGCGGCCTTTCCGACCTTTGTGGTCATGTGCTGATCTTGCCCTGATCCCACGCCCAATCAGGTATGAGTAGAGGATAGGAAGGCTTTTCCCCTATCCAATCATCTTCAACCTACTCAGTGCAGTACTCACTTCCTCCTGCAGTCCTCTTGCCTGGGGCAGGGGGTTTGCCTCAAGGAGACGATGCTCTAATTTCAAGGCAGAAACTCTGTTGCCTCCGCATTGTTACTCTTCTGGGAGCCTCACCTTTGCTCAGGGCAGATAGAGATCTACGCAGGTAGCCCCTCTTATTCCTGCCCTTGCCTCCTCTAGGGGGTCCTGCCTGGCTATCTATCATTAAGATGTACAAAGGCATTTAGACCTGGGAATCAAGCTACTTTCCAGAAGAGGATGTGATACTAACAAGGGAGGACACAGAGGAAAATGAGGGGTGCTGGGGTGGGAAAGAGGTCTCCAGGCCAGGGCCCTTTTACGCCATAAACTACAAAGCCAAGTGCAAAAGCATTTGCTGAATGTCTCAGTGAACACAAAAATGCCAAATGCTGCTGCCTTTGGTGGTGATTAATGCCTTCTTTTTCTTTTTTTCATCCTCACTAGAAGATATACAATTGATTTTAGAGAGAAAGGAAGAGAGAGAAAGATATAGATGTGAGAAAGAAAAATCCATTCGTTGTGGTCTGCAACCTTTTGGTGCAAGGGACCATGCTCCATCTAAGCGAGCCACCTGGCCAGGGCTGGTCTGGCCCACAACCCAAACATGTGCCCTGACCAAGAATCAAATGGGAGATCTTTCGGTTTGCTGACTGACACTCCATCCACTGAACCACACCAGCCAGGGCAACCAGATAGTCTATGATTTTTTCCTGAAGAGTTAAATGAATAAAGCATGGTGCTTGTAAATGTAAAATACTACAATGACTTAATGTGGACAACTCATTACATTGAAAATAAACTGAATGAGCTGAATCAAGTCCATCTGTTGTCTAGGTGCAGTCCATGGTATGCCCAGCTGAGTCACCCACGATCATGGAACCCCTGTTGGGTAAGACTCATCCAGGACACTACGCCATGGGCAGGGGATCTGTTGTTCTCTCTTCTGGGCCATTAGAGGTGGCCTGGAAACAGGACTGTGTAGCACCAAGTAAAGGGTCCTATAAAGATCACCCCACAAAGAGAAGAATCTACTTTACTTTTTTAAATTTTTACTTATTTATTTCAGAGAGAGACATTTTTTCTTTGTCTCACTCATTGAAAAATTCATAGGTTTTTTCGTTGTATGCACCCTGACTGCTGATTGAACCTGCAACCTTGACATAGCCAGGCAATGCTTCACCAACTGAGCCACCAGCAGAGCCCCAGTTTCAAGGCCAGCTGAGTAAGTGCACTGTGCTCTGTCTGTCCCACTGCAGCACTCCAGTAAATTAGCAACTACACAGAAGTGGGAGACAGTCTAAGTATTGATCACCACCAGCTCGCATCCTGCGGGTGATACGCTGGAGGGAGCCTGGTCACCGGGCCCAGGACAGGGGCTTCAGGGGCCTTAGTCAGCAGCCATTTTCAACATTTACAGAACCATCTCAAAGAATTAACAACTGGTACAAAATAGTAACTAATTTCCCATTTATTAATAAATGTTTTTTTGTATTATTTTATTTTTTTGAACTTGATTTTTATTAGAATGTAGTTATTTTTTCACACTAATAAAAAAATCCAAGACCCAGATTTTTATCCATATATAAGTATATATAAGGAGCAAAAAATATGGAACGCTTCACGAATTTGCATGTCATCCTTGTGCAGGGGCCATGCTAATCTTCTCTGTATCGTTCCAATTTTAGTATATGTGCTGCTGAATCGAGCACCATTTTATTTTTAATACAGCACCATTCTTATATCGTTTGCTATTTATTCTTGGTAATAGATTGCTATCAACATAAATAATGAAATATTAAGTAAAACATGACCTAGGCTGTGGGTGAGGCATAGATTAGGCAATGCCCCCGCCTGACTGAAGGCACTGTATTTTCACCACTATTCCAGCCACACAGGGTAGGTGGGGGACAGTCTGTCATGTGAGAGAGGATTTTTCTCCTGTAACTGAAACAGCCCTGTGGGGAGGTGGGCCAAAATGCTGGGTTTCAGCAAAAGAGGCCCTTACTCTGCCTCTACTGCTGAGGGTCGGGGCCCTGCCACCTGGTCTGACCATTCCCAAGCTAGGAATGCCGGGCTGGGAGGGGCAGGCTAGCTGGGTTCCTAGGGTTCCTGTGGGGTATTTGGATTCCCTCCCCCAGTGTGTTCACTCATGTTGATAGGACAACCTGTACATGTACTTTTTGTACCTGATGTGTGTTTAAAATGACCTTGGTCTCCCTTAATGTAAAGTTTTATTTAAAAAAATTAACAGATCCCTATGAGAAACTATGGCATCCGATGCAATTATTGTTACTTCTGAATGTTGAAACAAAATTCTCTTCCCCTCATAAACTACCTGGCACCTTCTACTGTTGGAAGGGAAACTAGGGTCTGGGTATGGGGTAAACAAGGACACCCACAGATGTGACAACCTGACCTCTAAACAAGATCCAGGTACGTCTCACAAAGTGACAATGGCCCATGGAGCCCACCTCCACATCTTCCTTACTCTTTCCTCTCCTCCATTTTACTGTCGAGGAGATGGAGACCAGAGACACTGACTGTGTGGTCCAAGCTCCTACAACAGTTTAGTCGATCTGGGTCTGGAGCCCCAGAACCCCTGGCCACACTCCCAGATACTAGACCTGTAGGGGGGCTTGCTTTCCATGCAGCAGTGCCAATGCTACGAAAGCTGCTCGTGTGCATGGGTGGCCTGTCCTCAGCACTCATATTCCTTGGACACTTCTGGGAAGCACTTCTGAGTCCTACCTGTGAGCTCCAATGTCCTTTCTGGCCCTGGCACATGGGTCCAGAATACGCCTACTGAGTGTGGATTCTGAAGTCCCAGGCTCCCCTTCCCCGGTTCATGTGCATCCTCCTTTGGTGTTGCGTTAGGTTGAAGTTCTTGATGAACTTTTTGCCAACTTACCATTCTCATAGGGCTTCTCTCCCATGAGGATCCTCCAGTGGAGTGTGAGCGAGAAGTTCCCGATAAAGACATTGCTGCACCAGCCACACCTGTATGGCTCCTTGCAGGTGTGGCTGATCAGGTGCAGGTGCAGGGACAAGAGATTCACAAGAATTAGTGACTCAGGCCTCTCCAGTCAAAGCATAAATACTTAAGCCTATCAATTAAGGCTAACCTCTTAACACCTGAGTTCCTACTTTTCCCTGTTAGTTTCTATAGGGTAAGTTGACAAACGAAAACAACATAATACACAAAAGCCACACAATTCTGGAAGAGTGGCAGGCTTCTGCCTCAGAGCCTGTTCCCTCTAGAACACCCAAAGAATAACACTGCCACCCTCTGCCAGGCCAGCCCAATCCTAGGCTGTGCCCGGAGTTCCTTCCCATTGAAATACTGTCCATTGGGAAGATCCTTCAGCTGCAGGACACTCATCCAGGCGTCCTCGAGGAAGAAGAGCCTGAGCACCAGCCTGAGCTGGACAGAGAACCCACTCAGGAGCCAGAGAGCTCTCTTTTTCTTCCCATGTTCTCTGGAGGCATTCAGCTTCTCAGCCAATCCCTTCCTAGACTGCTTAAAATTCCCTGGACAAATGCTACCTACAGCCCCTCCCTACCTCTCTCCAGTGGTCTCGTCAGATCTCTTTGTATCAAAGTTCCCTCCCTGGTCCAGGTTCAAACAGGAAGCAACTGATTGTTGTTACTCACGTGGATCTCTCTGTCCCTATCTATAAAGTCAAGAAACATATATTCATCTGAGGTATGTTTTTTTAAAGGGGGATATATCTCAAGTGCTTATGCACACAAAAAAATAAAATGCCGTCTTAAAGGCAAAATAATCTTAAAAATGTTAGCTTTCTACTCGTCATAGTGTCCTGACACTCTTATGCTTTTTTATGCTACCATGTAATAAATTTCACTGAAGTTGTATTACTTCAAAAAAATTAAAATAAAAACACAAATGAGAGTGCACACTAGATACTGTTGTCAATTGTTAATTTTTTCATGCTGTATCTCAGACCCCTGCCAATGTTGGTATCTGCAGCTCACCGTTTCTTATCCAGAAGGATCAAATGTATTTAACCAACCTTCTAAGGACGAATCCTAGGGTGATGACAATGTTTCCACGCTTCCAAACATGGCTCCCCTGAGCCCTGGTTGAGAGGACACTGTCCTGTTCCCTCATATCTATACAGCTGTCCTCTCTTTGCTGGGTCTGTGACCCAAAGTCCCCAGAGCTGAAACAGCCCCTCCCTTCACTTTCTACCTCATCACCTCTGATCTCACTCAGACATGAGCAGCGGGGGCTCCGTGACACAAGGGGTTATGGTCCCTCACAGCTGGACCCCTAGTGCCTGGCCCAGAGTGGGGCACTCAGATACTTGTTGAGTGACTCGCTGTTCACCTGAAGACTCTCATCTCTTGAGATTCCTGCTTATCAGAGGATGCAGAAATTCTAGGTCTTCATGTATTAGGCATTGGCTTTCTTTATTTTTTTAAAGAAATAACAAGTGGGTTTTTTAAGATTTTATTTATTTATTGTTAGAGAGAGGAAAGGAGGGACAGAGAGAGGAAGAGAAACATCAATGTGCAAGAGATACATCAATCAATCTGTCCATCTTTCCTATTTCTGAGTCATCCTGATGTGACAGGCAGGTGGTGAATAACATGGCAAAGCTGCCCCCTTACCCAGCGAGACCAGGTTCCAGTAATTCTTCATCATCACGTCCCTGTACAGGTCCTTCTGCGCAGGCTTCAGCTGCTGCCACTCCTCCTGGGTGAAGTCCACAATCACATCCCTGAATGCCACGGGCCCCTGTAACAGGAAGCACACACCACTCACCACAGGGCCCTTTTCACAGAGGTAGGGAGATGCAGGCCATAAGGGCTGAAAGGATCGGGAAGGCACATAGGATGTACCTGACGTGGTGTCAGCAAGGTGCAGAGCTCTGAAGGGCTTGACCACTCAGTGTCCTTGGTGCCTAGTACACTGGATGGTCCTCGGACGGGCAAATAAACTATGGGCTGGTTACTAGGAAGACAAACAATGTAATTAAACAAAGAGCAAAGTACCTGAAGAGATACTTCTCCAAAAAGGACATACATATGGCCCATAGACTGATGAAAAATACTCAAACATCAGTAATCATGAGAGAGCTGGAAATTAAAAACAAAATGAGATGTCACCTTTCATGGGTCAAACCCCTGTAATGGAACTAAAATCTGGTCATTACCATTTTGACAGGTGCCTGAGCAATGGCAGCTCTTGGGGATGTCCAGGAAGCTGGAAGGTATAGTCTGTGGTTGGGTCTGTGGGGGTCATTCGATGTGGGGGCAGGTGGGTCCAGTCCTGAGGCTTAAATGGCAGACGAAGCACTAAGGATGTAGACACCATGAACCTGTGCATGAAATGAACATGGCTGAGCATGCGGTCAGTGACATGATGACATCATGACAACAATGTCAACACCATGAATGAAACCTGTCACTCACCGGGTGGTTCATGTGAGCCAGGTGTTAGTCTAAGCCATGTTACCAGTTCAGTTTTGTGCTGAGCTCCTGCGTTGTGAAGTGCTAACCCCCAGCACCTCAGGATGGGACCTGATTTGGAAACAGGAACATCACAGAAAGAGATAAGATGAGGTCACACTGGAGACTGATGTCCTCATAAACAGGAGAAAACTGGATGAAGGGACACGCCCACAATAACATGCCACGTGAAGATGGGAGTTATGGTGCTGCAAGCCACAGTGGCAGCAGAAGCTGGGAGGGATGCTGGGAAGACCCTTCCTTGGAGCTGTCAGAGAGGGCATGACCCTGCCAGTGCTTTCATCTCCGACTTCCGGGCCCCAGACTTGAGAAAATAGATTTCCATTGGTCAAGCCTCCGTGTCTCTGGTGCTTTGTTATGGCAGGTCTGAGGCCGGAGCAGAGTAACATTATCTGTCACGAACCATGAACCACGGCTCACCCTCCCTGAGAGAAGGCCTCACCTGCGGGCTGATCCCTCTGTGCTCCTGGTGCCCACCAAGGACTCTGGGCTCACCTTGGCCTCCTCTGTCTTGCAGCCACCACCATGTGATGAGGGAACAGTACGGGGGTGGTCAGTGGTTAAAAGTTTGGACTCAAGAGCCTGCAATGAAATCTTGGCTCTGCCCCCACCCCCTTGGCTGTGTTTCCACGGACAACTGTCTTAACTTTTCTGAGGCTGTTTGTACAATGGACCTCCTAGGAACAATTCCTCTCTCTCTATCTGATATGAGGTCACACATGTGATTCCACAGTGTGGTGTGGCTACAGGAAATCTCGGAAATGGCAACTACTGCTCTTATTGTTTGATTAATTGGACATTTCATATATATATATTTTCTAAACCAAATATATGTTTACTGATTTGAGTAAGAAAAAGAGAGAGAAACATCGATGTGAGAGAGAAACATCAATCAACTGCTTCCCGAACATGCCCTGACGTGGGGATCGAACCCTCAACCTTTTGGTGCACAGGACAATGCTCCAGTCACCTGCTCCACACAGCCGGGGCAATAATTTCTTTTTTTCTTAAAAAAAAAAACACTTTAGCCCTGGCTGGTGAGCCTCAGTGAATTGAACACTGGCCTGCAAACCAAAGGGTCATCGGTTCAATTCCCACTCAGGGCACATGCCTGGGGTTTAAACCAGGTCCCCCTTTGGGGGCAACCAATTGATGTCTCTCTTGCTCATGGATGTTTCTCTTCCTCTCTTTCTCCCTCCCTTCCCCTCTCTCTAAAACATAAATACAAAAAAAAATTGAACCCCTAAACCCCAACAACACAAAATGACAACCATCAGGAAATCCTAAGTAATGTTGGTGAAGGGGAAACCAAGGCAACCATCACAGGGAAGGTAACAGTGGAGACATCATGGTGCAGCCGTGTTAGAAAACAGTTGATTGTTCCTTAAATGGTTAAACATACTACTCATGAAGGACCCATTAATTTCCGCTCCTACACCTAAGAGAAATGAGAAGCTCAAACAAAACACTGTACATGAATGTTCACAGTAGCATTACTAATAACAACCAAAAAGTGCAAACAGCCCAAATGTACACCACCTGATAAATGTGTACACACAGGGTCTACCTGTATGGTGGAATAGTATACAGCTATGAAAAGGGACATCTGCTTCAACATAGAGGAACATCGAAAACATGACGCTCAGGGAAACTAGCCAGATACAAAAACCACATGTTGTGTGATTCCATTGATAATAAATGTCTAGCCCTGACTGGGTGACTCAGTTGGTTGGAGCATTGTCTGTACAGCAAAAGGTTGAGGAAGTGGTCCCCAAATGGGGCTCATATGAGAGGCTCCAACCTATCAATGTTTCTCTCCCTCTGCTCCCTCCATTCCCTTCTCTCTAAAAATAAATAGATTCTTAAAAAATAAAAATCCAAGAATTCTAAGACCCCGAGGACCAACAAAGCATTATATATATAATTTGCCTTCCTGCATAAATAGTGAATAAACATTTTCTACACAACAAGCCTCACTAATACCACAAATGATGCTACTCAGAAAAACATCACGTGACATCAGTTTTCACCTGCCACAAGGATCGTTTATAGCACTTGTTTTTTTATATGCAATGAGCAGAATCAGCACCTATATTAAATACTGGCAGCCCCTGGTGCATGGTGGAGGGACAATAAACTGTCCCAACCAATAACTCTGAAGACTGATGAAAGGCCTTAAAAATACCCACCCCAAAGTTCCTCTGCAAGGAATTGCCAAAGAAGAAATCATAAAAAGCCCTGGCTGATGTGGCTCAGTGGACTGAGCGCCGGCCTGTGAACCACTAGGTCTCCTGTTCGATTCCAGCCAGGGCACATGCCTGGGTTGTGGGCCTGACGCTCAGTCGGGAGCATGGAAGAGGCAACCCATTGACGTTTGTCTCCCACAATCATGTTTCTCTCCCTCTATTTCTCCCTCCCTTCTCCTCTCTCTAAAAAAATATATATAGTCTTTACACAGTTGGTCCACCTTACGTAATTTTAAACAAAGAAAAAGTAGAAAACTTATACAAAATGCAAGACAAAGATTTATGCCCAGCCCTGACAGGGTGGCTCACTTGGTTGGAGCATTACCCCACACACCAAAAGTTTGCGGGTTTGATCCGGGGTTGGGGTGCATGTGAGAGGCAACGGATCCATATTTCTCTCTCACATCTGTGTTTTTCTTTCTCTTCCTCTCTCCCTAAAACTCAATGAACATATATCCTCTGGTGATCATAGAAAAGAGAGGTATACCCCTAGACACTTTATATATATATATTTATATTTTATGTATATATGAAAGGCCTTAAAAATATGGATAGAGTTGGAGAAACACATGTTGTTCCACTTATTGATGGACTCATCGGTTGCTTCTCGAAAGTGCCCTGACCAGGGATCAAACCCACGACCTTGGCATATCAACATAATCCTCTAACCAGCTGAGCTACATCTGTATGTTTTTTATTGTAAAACATTTCTTCCACAGAAGGAAACTTAGAGAAAAATATCACAAATAGCCACGCAGTAAAACATCATAAAACATCGCGGCCACAGCCAGGGACATTCATGGGTCCCTTGCCACAGGAGTCCTCCTATTCCCCTCCAGTCCCCTAGGCATTTAGTGCCATCTGCCTCATTTTGAAGGTCCCTCATCCAGCACATCCGGCCTGGGGCACCCATCACATTTCCTCAAATGTTTTTAAGCCCCCACTTCCCAGGTGCCCACTGATACGTCCTGTGAGTCTCTAGTGTAGGACAGGTCACTCCTCAGCTATCCTGTCCCTTATGATAGAAAAACACCAGTGTCAGGACCGTACTCTCCCAACTCAGGGTGGACACAGTCCCAGGAGAATGGTCCAAGGGCCAGAGTCTGTTGGAAACTGCCCTGCCTGGTTTCAGAATCTGTAACCCCCCAGGGCTAAGGCTGAGTAAGACACATTGGAGCCATAAGTCACTGAGGAGACAAAGCTTATCTCTGGCAGTGGCGCCTGCTCTTCCCCCTTTTACTTCACCCTGCTTGGCCCCAGGCAGATGACTGCTTAGCCAATGACGAGTAAGATTCCTTAAGGGAGGGACGACCTAAGACAGGCATGGTCACGAAGGGAAGGACTTAGGGGGCTATAGAAAAAGGGGGTGATGGACCCTCACCCCTCGGCTTTGACGTGGCCTGAGTCCTCATTCTGTCTGTGAAAAGTCTCCTAATCTTTTGGCTGTCTTACTTCCCCTGCCTGACCTAAGCCTGAAACAATGTTGGAGGGTGGTGCAGCCCTGGGCAGGAACAGATGGTTCCTGGGGGAATCAGGCCTAAGAAAGAATGCACAAAATCCTGTGAAACCTGCTTTGCTTAGAATGCCCTCAATTTTCTGATAAGGGTCCAAGCATGAAATGAGTTTGTTTCCCAAAGCTTTAGAGCCCTTTAGCTAACTGACCCTGACTCAGAATAAGCCCTCATAGTTCTTTGTATGTTATGTATCGTTTGAGTTTCATCGTTACTGCCTGACAATGATGAATGACGACCTTCCTTGATGTAATGCCCCCAGAAAGCAATAAAAGCCTGTCCAGGCAAGGGTCAGGGCACTCTCTCACTCAGAGAGTGGCCATGTTGTCCCTTTTCTCCACAGGACTTCTGCAGTCCGTGTGATTTTGTTCGTCACATCCACAACACCACGGATGCTGCTGGTCGGAGTCTGCATCAGGGGTCCTAAGGGAGTTTATGGGGAAGAAGGTCATCCCTGCCCAGAAGCCTGACCCTTAAGAAGAAGGTGTGAGAGGGTGACATGACTTATCAGGGCCTTCCTGATCAGCAGCTGGGTAGCCATCCTTCCAGGGCCCATGGTGACCTGGGGAAGGGCAGGCTGTGCGCAGGGGGAGAAAGAGAAAGGCACCCTGAGAAACCAGGTGGAGGCCCGACCCACGACGCAGACAGATCTGAGACACACCCACTAGGAGACAGGCAGACAGAGTCACGCACCCCTGTTAATAGTGAATTCATGTCGTGGCTTACGGAATGTAAGGCACTCAACAAACGTCTATGTTTGAATCATTCTGACACCTCACAATGTGGGTGCTATTTCCACTCACCCCATTTCAAAGATGAGGAACTTGAGGCCCAAAGACATAAGCCACTCACTACCAAGCACACTAACCCAGATTTACAATCATATGAAGGTGGGTCATACTGATAGACAAGAGCCTCACTCGGTCTGCCTCTAATATTAGGACAAAACTGCAGAAGCTTATCCAGAAACCTGGAGTCTCCTTAAATAAAATACTAACCACAGCCAATACGGTCTTCTACAACCCAGATCAGGAGAGAGGCCAGGGCTCAGGAGGAGGAAAAAGGAAGGAGGTTAAACATGCACAGATTCTAGCTGCCCTTGCAGGACAGTCACATCCCACTAGCCCTGTCAGGCCCGTTACCAAGGAGACTAAGTGTTTTGTATGTCGAGAGACAGGGACCGGGCCAAGTCATGTCCAAACTGTGACAAGTCACCTCAGGCACCATGCGGTAAGTGCGTGGGTACTGTGTCCCGTGGGCCAAAGGGTCCCTAGGCCTGAGACTGAGACTACCTTGCAAATAGTAAGTCAACTGTAGCTGCTGCCCCAGACAGCCCCACCTGAAGAAGTCACCGTTACTGGACTGGAGCCTAGGGAACGCATGGATGTGGCAGGCAGGACAGTAATTTTCTTACTGAGTACTAGAGACACCTACTCTGTCCTTCCTTCCATCCCTGGGCCCCTTTCCTCACAATCCTGCAGAAAAGCCTGCAACCAGGACTTGCTCTTTACTTTTACAAATATTTTCTTTCTTTATTTTTAGGGAGAGTCGGGAGGGAGAAAGAGAGGGAGAGAAACATCAGCGTGCAAGAGAATCCACTGGTTGCCTCTCTCATGCCCTCATGTGGGGACCTGGCCCGTAACCCTGAGGATCACACCAGCACCCTTTTCGTCCACAGGCTGGGGCTCATTCCACTGAGCCACACCAGCCAGGACCTCTTTACATTTAAATAGATTCACAGAGACATAAGGCACAACTAACCTGGGCTGACCTCCCTCAGGGATTTAGGGACAGCCCTCATTTATTGAGGCAAGCATCAACAGAGGACTTAAGAGACCTGTCACTTGAGGTAGGGAGCCTAGAAAGCCATTATGTGATTGACCTACTTCTCAATTCCCGCACAGAGGACCTGGGCTGTAAACATATAACACAGACCCTAAATTGTCTTACACCATTAATCTAGGACAAATACAAAAGGCATTATGGGGATATAGAAACAAAATTAAGGCTACCAACACTAACAAGTCAAACCAGGAGCTATAGTCTGTTTAACAAACCTAGAACCACAACTATTCTAAGTCTTAGCTATAACCCGGATGAAAGGGTCTACTTCAGGTCCCACTAAACACCCCAACTACAGCAAGCTCACAGGAATAGCCACTTAGGTCCACCCATCTCACATTAAACCTATGTCTTAAAAGTACTCACAGGAACCACAGCCTGAGACATACACATATGAACCCATCTATGACCTCAAAGTCCTCTTCAAGACACTCAAAAAACCTGCATATGGACCTCATGGTCCATCCCAACATTTAAAAACTGTGAGATCTTACCAAAAAATCCCATAAAGAAATGAAGATCCAGCCACACAGAGCCCTCCTTCCTAGGATGTAACAAAAAAAGCAGGAGTGGTAAGCAGCAGTCCCTTTACCCCGCTTAAGCTCCCACTGGCCCCACAACTCCTGAGTTTGAGACCCCTCCCCTGAGTCATGGGAGCCTGGATTCAGTCTCTTCTCTATGCTGACCCCTCCTAAATGGATGCTCCCTCCCAGACCCTCTCCCTGAGCTCTGCTGAGAGATAATCCAAGGCCTACTGGGTGCCCTGCTTGGGTACAGCAAACCTAACGCAGTGGATGTGAGTAATAAAAAGAGAGGAAAGCTCATCAAACAGACTAAGCAAAGTGAGACACACAATGACCGATACTGTATGAATCCACTCTTAGGAGGCAACTAGAATCATCAAATTGATAGAGAGAAAGTAGGACATGGGTGACAGGGTTGGGGGAGGGGGATGGGAAGCTGCTGTTTAGAGGGGACAGATTGTCAGTTGGGGACAATTAAAAGAGTTCTAGAGATGGACAGTGGTGATGGCTGAAAAACAATGTAAATGTACTTCATGCCACTGAACTGTACACCGAAAAATAGTTAAATGGTCAATTTTATGTTATTTATATTTTGCAACCATTAAGAAAATAAAATTTTTTGAAATTAAAAAAAAAAAAATAGCCCAGACCTCCAGGGAATGGGAGCTGGAGATTTAATTCAGCTGCCAGTGCCCAGTGATTTAATTGATTATGACTGTAATGAAGCATCCATAAAAACCCTAGAGAACTGGGTTTAGAGAGCTTCTGAGTTTGCTAAATGTGGAGATTCAGAGAGGGAGCTCCCTTGGAGTAGGCTCTCTATACGTGTCTTCCATCTGGCTGTTCCTTTTACAGTAAACTAGTTATCTCTGAGTTCTGTGAGCTGTTCTATCAAATTAATCAAACCCAAGAAGAGGACTGTTAAAACCCAATTGGTAGCCAGTTGGTCAGAAATACAGGTATTCAATAAATGTTTGCTGAATAAATGAATGCATGAATGAATGAATGAAACTAAGTACCAGAGACTCACATTTTCTGATTCAAAATGTGGAGTCCATAACACACCTGGACCTTCTGCCTCTACGGAAAAAAAGTCTCAAATAAATCCAAGTATTTGTGGGGACTTTCTGCCATCAGGCAACTCAGGGATCCTGCTGCTTCTACCTTGTAGCTCCACTATTTCACTTCCGGTCTCCATGTTTGCCGCTGAATGGCAAAGGAAGCATGGAAATTTACGTACTGGCTCCTCCCTAACTATAAGTGGATGTTCCAGGAGAAGGGAAAGACAAGACGTCAATGAGCACTTGTAGTCACTCCCAAAGCTGTCATATAGTAGGTGCTTAATAACACACAACTATTACAATTTGTTATGAAAAAAATATTAATTAGCCATCCTGGAATCACCCCTTCCTTTCTACCGCCCAGACTGTTAACAAAAGCCACCGCACAGGAGAACAACTTGAACTGGACCAGACTGATGCACCACCGCAGCTGCAATGCAGCAGCCTCCCCCACTCTCTACAACCTGCTGTCCACTCCGCAGGAAGAGGACATCAGGAGTCAGACCAAACCCTCCAGCACCTTCCCAGTACCCAGGGACCAGACACAACCCCTTTCCCACTATCCCGACTCCTCTCCGCCATCCAGTCCTACTCATCTTCGGGTTCCTTTGATTTCCTTGCCCATGCCCAGTGCTTCCTGCCTCAGGGCCTTTGCACCTACTGTCCCCTTGGCCTTCCCATGGGTGCTCATCCTAGAGCTTCAGTGAGCCTTTGTCCCCCACAGGGAGGCCTTCTCTGTCCACTCTACGGTGGAAGGAAGCTCCGGCCAGCTGTTCTCTCGTGTAAGTCATTATGAGAGGTCCTTACAGCGCTCCTCCCCATTCTGCGCACTGACAGATCCAGCAGCAGGAGGTGAGCTCCGTAAAGGCAAGGGCCACACCAGTGCCCAGCTCCCACACAGTGTCCAGAACATGGTAGGCACCTAATAAACTTTTACTGAGGGTCAGCCATGTGCTAGCATGGTATAAAGCAGCCCTCACCGCATATGAGTAAGTGCTGACAAGATTACACCAATTATCTCTCCACACCATGCCCCTCTCCTTTCTTGGAGAGTAAATAAAAACTTTATTCTTAAAAAAAAAAAATTACACCAATTTTATAGACGGGGAAACTGAAGGAAGCCCTGAGAATGGAGTCACACCCTTAAGGTCACACAGCACATTCTATCACGCGGTCACATCCCTGAGTCACTATCTGGCCTCGTGTCACTCTCCCATCCCAGAGTAAAGGACTTGACAAGTATGTAAGGTAGAATGATCCTGGTTTCATGACCCTGAAGTGTGGGGGCGATGCTGGATGTCAGAGCAGGTGGTAGCCTAGGACAAGGAGGCTCAGGGTAACTTTCCAGACAGAAGAGGGAAGGAGGGTGACAGTGGGGGTGCTTGGGGCCCATGGGTCTGAGACACTCTGGGGACATAACTGGCGTGTGGCTGCAGAGATTGGAGAGAGGAGTCTTGGTTGGGAACATGGTTGGAAGCGCAATCCCCAAATAAAGTAACTGATACACTGGACTTCATCAAATTGCAAACATCTGCTCATCAATAAATGGTGCTCCAGCATCCGTGTACGCGCATTCAAAAGAGCGATGACATGTGGTGATCGAAGGTGGTGTGACTTTGGGCGGCGGGCACACAATGTGACATACACATCATTTATTGTAAACTGTACACTTGAAACCTATAGGATCCTATTAGCCAGTGTCACCAAAATAAATTTAATTTAAAAACAGCGACGTTAGCCCCTTTCACATCAAACGCAACAATTAACTCAAAATAACCCAAAGACCTAAACAGCGAGCTAAAATTCTATAAGTCATGGTAAAAACAGGAGTAAATCCTCATGGCCTTTGGTTAGGCAATGGTCCCTCAGATGTGACATCAGAAGAACAAGAACAAAATAAATGAACTGGACTCCATCAACATTAAAAATGTGTGTTTACCAAAAACGGCATAACCCACGTGACCTACCCTTTATATTTACTGGATCTCACCCCAAGCGACATTTTTTTGTTTCCCTGGATGAAAAATGTCCTCAAAGAAAAACACGCTGCCCATATGGAAGAGAGGAAACAAAAAATGGCAGAAGCGCTAACAGGCATCAAAATCGAGGCGTTCGAAAATTGTTTTTAGCAGCAGAAAAAAAGTCTTGATACATGGACTATATCAAATGGTGACTTTTTGAAGTGATTGAAATTTAAACATGGAAGAATAAATACCCAATTTTTTATAAATAAATTCCCATTTTGGGGGGTTACGCCTCATATACAGATGTCCAAAAGCATCAAATTGTTCACACTATGTGCAGTTAACTGTAGGTCAGTTAAACCTCCACCAAAGCTGTTAATGAGATGGGACCATACACTAGTTCTGAAAGTTAGTGTTTTTCCTGAACAATGTTATCCAGGGACATCTCTCTGTGTCAGTGTCTACAAAGGATGCTCATGTTTCAAGAGCGCTGTGATTTCCATCATATTGCTACACCCTGATTTGTTCGGTCAGTCTTGTAGGTGGGCAGCTAGGACACTTCTCTAGATTTTTCTTCCTTTGAAAATCTCTGCCCATGTATAGGAAAAGTGTTAAAGGATATATTCTAGAAATGGAATCATTTAAAATTTGGTTGATAATACCGAGCTATCTTCCAAAAGAGTTGCTCCAACTTCATGCTCCTAAAATGAAGAGTCCCTTTCCCTACACTCTCGTAATACAGGATGCTGTTATTCTTTTTGTTTTTTTTAGCTTCAGTTGAGGATATGATTGGAGAGGGAGGAAACTCGTGGAAAAGGAGAGGAAGAGAGAGAAAAACATTAATGAGAAAGAGAAATATTGATCAGTTGCCTCCGGTGTACGGGAGGAAACTCCAACCAACTGAAACATACTGAGGAGGGGCTGATACTCTTTTTTAAGAATTGTATTTCTGTGATTTAATTTGTATTTCTTTGGCTAGTAGAAGGGTTTAAAAAACTTTATAGCCCTGGCTAGTGTGATTCAGTGGATTGAGTGCCAGCCTGTGAATTGGAAGGTCACTGGTTAGATTCCTGGTCAGGGCATGTGCCTGGGTTGCAGGCTAGGTTCCTAGCTGGGGATGTGTGAGAGGCAACAGATTAACGTTTCTCTCGCACATCGATGCTGCCTCCCTTTGTTTCTCCCTCTCCCTCTCTCTAAAAATAAATAAAAATAAAATCTTTAAGTTGGTCAAAAGCCTACAGATACCCTCTATTACTTGTCTAATTTCCCCAGCATGTCTTTAAGGCTGGCCCCACTATGCTTCATCCTCTCCCATACTTCCTTTACCCTAGTAATTGCACTTAGTCTAAGAGCACCGGATCAAACACATAAATCTAATTCAGGTCTCCTCTCTGCCACTGATTTAATAAAATAAAAAATAAAATAAAATAAAATAAAAAATAAAAATATTTTATAAAGTGTAACTCCATGCATTTCTACATCTGTGAATTCCATGGTTATAAGCAGGGTCCATTTCTCTATCATGCACTCGGTCTTTTTCTTGTTTATTCCTAGGAGCTCTTTATGTATTTATAATCCTTTGACTGTTACATGTGTGGTAGATACCCTTCCTCACTTCATCAAGTTAATTTTTAGCTTTGAGTAATTTGAACTTCCTACTGAGTATATCTGTTCATCTTTTTTATTTCTGTGTCATCCTCAGGTGTCAGGCCGATAGTGAGTAATGCGGCAAAGCTGCCCCCTTACCAAGCGAGACCAAGTTCCAATAGATCTCCATCATCACACCTCTATACAGGTCCTTCTGCGCAGGCTTCAGCTGCTGCCACTCCTCCTGGGTAAAGTCCACAATCACATCCCTGAATGCCACCGACCCCTGTAAGAGGAAGTGCACACCACTCACCACAGGGCCCTCCTCACAGAGGTTGGGAGACATGGCCAGAAGGGCCGAGAGGGTCAGAAAGGCACACAGGATGCACCTGATGTGGCGTCAACAAGGTGAGGAGCTCTGAAGGTCCTGATCACTCAGTGACCTTGCTGCCTAAGTACAGTAGATCGTCCTCAGATGGACAAGTAACATAAGGGGCTGTTCAACAGGAGCCAAGCAAACCAGCTAAACAATGTGCAAAGGGCCTGAATAGACACTTTTCCAAAGAGGACACACTCATGGCTCACAGACACATGAAAAAATGCTGAATGTCACTCATCATCAAAGAGCGGCAGACTGAAACCACAATGGATATCACCTCACACCTGTCAAACATGACTCATCATCTGGTCAATACAATTGTGACAGGTGCGTGACCAGTAGTAGCTCGAGGGGCTGTCCAGGAAGCTGTGGTCTGGGGCTGGGTGCCTGGGGGGAGATTCCGTGTGGGGGCAGATGTGTCAAGACCTGAGCCTTAAAGGGCAGGCACAGCCCTGAGGATGCAGACTCCATAACCCTGTGTGTGAAATGAACTTGGTTTAGCACATGGTGGACGATGAGATGACGGGATGACGACAGGGACATCATCACAGCAGTAATGACACCTGTCACTCACTAGGTGGTTCCTCTGTGCCAGGTTTTAGTCTAAGCCATGTTTCCAGCTGGTTTCACGCTGAGCTCCTGTGCAGAAGTGCTAACCCCCAGCTCCTCGGGATGGGGCCTGATTTGGAAACAGGGTCATTGCAGGTGTATTGAGTTAAGATGTGATCACCCTGGAGAAGGGTGGCCTCTCAGGCGATAGGACAAAAAGGACCCAGGGACACACACGCAGGGACACTCCGCTTGAGGACGGGAGGTATTGGTGCCACAAGCCACAGGAGAAGCAGAATCTGTGAGGCGCTCAGAGAACAGACCCATCCTTGATGACCTCAGAGAGGGCACTACCCTACAGACACTCCGTTCTCAGACTTCTGGACCCCAGAACTGTGGGAAAATAGATTTTTGTGGTTCAAGCCTCCCCATCGGTGGTGCTTTGTTAGGGTAGCCCTGCACTGAAGCAGAGTAACGTATCTGTCATGGACCATGAAGCACATCTCACCCTCCCCGAGAGGAGGCCTCACCTGTGAGCCAATCCTTCTGTGCTCCGAGTGCCCTCCAGGGACTCTGGGCTCACCTTGGCCTCCTCTGTCTTGAGGCCACCACCATGTGATGAGGTAACAGTATGGGCTGTCAGTGGTTAACAGTCTGGGCTCAGGAGTCTGGGATAAAATCCTGGCACTGCCCCACACTGCTGGTTATGTTTGCTTGGACAACTGTACTAACCTTTCTGAGCCAGTTGTACCATGGACCTCCTAGTAACGACCCCCTCTGTAGCTGTTACAGGTTAAATGAGGTCATGCATATGTGATTCCACCTAGTGATACGGCGGCAGGAAGATCTCAGAAATGGCAACTGTTGCTGTTATCATTAGATTAACTGGCCATTTCATATACATCTTCTATATAGCTCTTATTATTAATACTATTTTATTTATTATTATTTGATTCTTTGCCTCATTCATCCTTTCAGAAAGCCCAGTTAACAATTTCTTTTTCTTTAACCACTTTGTTGAGGTATGTCTGGCATACAAAGAGCTGCACGTATTTAAAGGATACAATGTGACTAGTTTGGAAGTAACTGCACATCTTCGGTTCACAGGCTGGTGCTCAATCCATTGAGCCTCACCAGCCAGGCCTAAGTAAGTGCACACCTTTGAAATCATCAACACTAACGAGGCCACAAACTCATCCACCACCTCCCAAAGTTTCCTCCTACCCTCCTTTATTTTTGTACTTATTTCGTATTAACTTTTTTAAACATAACTTCTGCTCAAAGTCTTACCTAAGACTTCCCTGCCTAATGAACTGACTCAATAAAATTTTTTACCAGGCAGGCTACCTGCACCGAGCAAAGATGACTGCTACAACATAGATGAATATCAAAAACGTGAAGCTCAGTGAAAGCAGACAGACACAAAAAGCACACGTTGTGTGATTGCACTTATAAGAAATGACCAGCCCTGGTCAAGTGGCTTATTTAGTTCAAGCACTGTCTGTACAACCAAGGTTGTGGGTTGTCTCCGGTTGGGTGCGCGTAGGGGAGGCAACCGACTGATGTTTCTCTCTCACATCAATGTTTCTCTCTCTCCCTTCTTCTCTCTCTAAAATTGATAAACATACCCTCCAGTAAGGGTTAAAAGAAAAGAAAGGAAAAGAAAAGAGAAAAGAAATGTCCAGAATAGGCAAATCCAGAGGCAAAAAGTAAACAACTGGTTACAAGGGGCAAGGAGGGAGTCGATGGGAGGAATGAGAGCAGCAGTTCTATTCCAGGTGATGAAAATCCAGGGTGGGACAAAAGTAGGTCTACAGTTGTTCCTTTGGAAAATAAGACAATAATTAATAAAGAGTAATAAAAGAATAAACTTGGCATTTCAGGTACTCCCAACTGATATCCCTGATTTCTCCCCACCCTGTACTCTGAAATTGATTGTGGTGATGATGCACAAGCAAAAAACCCCAATAAATTGTACATGCGGTGGTGTGTGGGGTACATTTCAATAAAGATGTTATATGGGGGACATGACAAACCAAAGCTCATGGGTAAGAGAACTGATGTTTATACAGCAAAACAAATTCCAAGTTGGATAGAAAAGATTCAAAAGTTCACTGTTAACACCCAAATGATAAATGGAAAAAAGGAAACTTGTAGGTGGCAAGTGGCATGCAGATGGAAAAGTGCTTTCTCTGCTTAAAGACGACGGGAGGAGACACCAGAGGGGGAGAGACTAACAGAATGTCCTTTAAAAATATGCGATGCTTTTGGACTTTAAAAAAATATAAAATAAGCTGATACCCGGAATGGTGTGGCTCAGTTTGTTTGGCAACATCCCACAAAGGGAAAGGTTGCCAGTTCAATTCCCGGTCAAGGAGCATGCCTAGTTGCAGGTTCGGTCCCTGATTGGGGCATGCACGAGAGGTGACCGCTGGATGATTCTCTCTCACATGGATGTTTCTCTCCCTCTCTCTCCTTTCCCCTCTCCCTCAAAAATAAGTAAATCAAATAATTTTTAAAAATAAAATAACTTGAAAAACAAAAAGCAAACCAGGAAGAATATTGGCCACAAATATGTACACACACACAGTCACTTGCTCACACTCTATTTAAGACATTCAAGAATGCTAAGATTCCTGCAGACTGGCAAAGCACTGGATAGATAATTTGTCCACCCGCAGAAAGGGCCAATGAACATTTTCTAAAAATCAGACCTCACTAATAGCACAAATGATGCTACTCAGAAAGAGATCACGTGACATCATTTGTCACCTACCATGCAGGTTTATACCACTTGTCATTTATACCAAATAGGCACAATTAACACCAAAAAATGGTCAACTTGGAACAGCTGGCTGGTGGGAGTATAAACTGTTCCAGCCAAGAACTATGAAGATTCCTGAAAGGCCATAAAAATATCAACCCCATCCTTCCTCTGCAGGGAATTGCACCTAAACAATCGTGCAAAATGCAGGGGAAAGATTCATTCTCTGTCCTGGCCTGGTGGCTCAGTTCACTGGAGCGTTGTCCTGTGCTTCAAAATGTTGTAAGTTCAATCCTGGCGTTTGTCACGTGCGGCAGGCAACCAACTGATGTCTCTGTCACACTGATGCTGCTCTCTCTGCCTTCCTCTCTCTCTAAAAGTCAATGAACATATCCTTTGTTGAGGATAAAAAACAAAAAGATTTATGCCCAGCCATATTTGTATGATTTATTGATTTTAGAGAGAGGGGAGAGAGGGGAGAGAGAGGCATTGATTTGTTGTTCCATCTATCCATGTATTCATTGGTAAATTCTTGTATGTGCCCTGACTGGGTTTCAAACCAGCAACCTTGGCGTATCAGGACAATGCTCTAACCAACTGTGCTACCCAGCCAGGGCCATGTATACATTTTTTAGTATAAAGTATTTCTTGCATAAAAGGAGTAGCTACCCAGTAAAACATCAAAAAAATCACGGCAACAGCCGGGGACTTGCATAAAAATTAAATTAAATTAAATTAATAAATATTTTTAAAAATAGTGCTAATGGGAAGTAAGGGTGGCTAGAACAAGAGTGGCAAAGGCCGGGTGGCCAGCATCAAGCTGGCCAAAAAGGGGGAGAGTGGCCAGAGACTGCCCCCATCCCCGTCTCTACCCACAGAAATCTGGTGGCCAGGGGCCTCCTCTTGGCAAGGGAGCCAAAGAGAGTGAGTCCTTGGTTCTGAGGACTTATATAGTCGGTGGGATGGGGGGAGAGGGGAGGCAGTTACATTTTGATTGAAGGGTAAAGGTGGTGCCAGCTTTCCCTGGGAGACATGACTACTCAAAGGTAGGTATGGGTGGGGGTCTGTTAACCCAAATCCTTACTTTGCTCTAGATTCTATTTGTTCATACGTGACTGGGGCAAGGAATTAACCAAAGTTGTTTCATGGGCTTTTGCTCTGGGAACTGTAGACCCCTCCCTTTCCCCCTTCCAGGCCTTGAAATGAATACACAGTCTCACGCTTTTCCCTTTCCCAGTGGGTGAGGATACACACGGACTTACAAGGGCTCCCCGGCTTCCAGCACTACCATAGTTTTGCTTGTTGTTTGGAATGCCTGGCAGCCTTATCGGACCCAGCTCAGAACGACTGGGTCAACTGGTGAGACATTGTCTTCCTTGGCTTTTAGGCCCCTGTGGTAAGTTCTGTGTTAGACTGCAATGGCGAGGGCCCTGACTTTATTTCCCCACTGGCCACTCCCTCCTAGCTGCTAAAATGCATTATCTGGCAACCAGGACACCAGCCTTTGACCGGCCACAGCAGCACAGTCTCTGAGCTCTTCTTGTGCTGTCTCCTGCAACACGGCCACCCTCCATGTAAGAGACGTAGTGACCTGTGTAGAATTTTGGGTGACTTTATTTGAGCAAAACTGACGACAGTCGCTGGGGAGCGAAATCTCATCGGATGGAGAAAGGCTCAGAAGAATGGCAGTTCAGCACCTTATTGTACACACATTACCCTCAAAGGAGGAGACACAAGGGAAAGTGTTAGGGTCACCAAAAAATCAGGGTGCCCCCCCCCAATGCGGGATTTGAAAGAATCCACAGAGAGAAGGAAATGCAGAGGACAAAGTGTTTTTGTTTTCACTTTGCAAGAGTGGGAAGGGGTCTAAGAGCATGAGAGGAGGCGGTGGTGGTGAGAGATTGGGGCTGTGAGTGTTATTGGGGGACAGAGGGGAAGGGGCGCTGTAGCTGGGTGGTCGTGGCAGTTACTTGTAAATCAGGAGGTTTCAGGCTTCAGTGCAGATCCAGTTTGTTTCGCTGTTATCTTTGGGTTGAGGGTCCAGGTGCTCCAGTCTGGTATGGCCTGTTTTTTCAGTTAATTATGCCTGGCAGGCTCAAGGAAAGAGAGAGATAGCTAGTGCTGGTAGAGAGGGCCTTTTTTGTTCTTTCAAGGGGGTTACATGAAATCCGTTGGTGCTAGAATAGGGAGGCAGGAGAAAGCAAAGTGGGGAACCCTCCGGGACTGTATAAAAGGTAAAATGATAAACACATCTTACACATAGGTGGGTACAGGATAGCAGTGGTCAACAATAAACACGGCAACAACAACGAGGGCATTTGTGATCTCAGCTCTGGTGCGGTGGTTGCGTCCAAGGGCCAAAAAAGCAAAATTACCCGGACATTCCAAAGGTATGAAATCACAGATGCAAAGAGAGGACAGGCTCAGTTCAGGGAGAGACTGACCTTTGTTAGAGAGAAACATGTGCCTGGGACAGGGCTACCCACAAAGAGCTGCTTTCAGTCAGTAAGTTTTCATTCCAGACCATCTCTTCCATTGCTATAGCGGTACAACACGCACCTAGATTGGATCTATACACGATTCCACCAGGGGAATTATCAGGGAGGTGTCCTTGGACCGGACGTATTTGCCGTAATGGATCCTTTATAATGGGTATTAACCAAAACAAAAAAGCATCACAGCTTTTTTTGATAGTGAAACCAGAAAAGCCAATGTCCTTGCTGCCTGTCACCTCCCAGACCCAATAAGCTGAGACAGCGATTGAGTCTTTATGGGCGCTTCATTCAGATGGTCTGAGATCTGAGAAGATGGCCGGTTTGGGCCTGGCTGGTGTGGCTCAGTGGCTTGAGTTCCGGCCTACCAGCTGGAAGGCCGCGGGTTTGGTCCCCTGTTGGGCCACGTGCTTGGGTTGCCGCTGGGTCCCCAGGTGGGGGCCACCAGCAAGAGGTGACCAACAGATGTTTTTCTCTCTCTCTCTCTCTTTTGCCCTCCCTTCTCCTGTCTCTGAAAATCAATAAATAAAAATCTTAAAAAAAAGGAAAAAGACAGCAGGTTTGTACCCTGACAGACTGCCTTCAATTCTATTTTAAACTGATCTTTTTTTCTAAGGAGAAGAAAAGGGTAGGTAAGGGGTTTGGAATTCAGGGAAAAGTTAATCAGATAAAAGCTGCAGCATTCTTAGTCATCTGTGTCCGGAGCTGTGGTCTTTCATCTGTGTCCTGCGTGCTGAGCATCTAGCCCTGGAGCACAATGGCTCACATACCATCTTGATTGCTCACAGTCCTCCTGAGGCACAAAGGTGGAACTGCTTAAGGTCTCCTGGAGTTGAGGCGGGTCATACCTTTGGTTCCCGAAATAATAGCATTTCACATGCATTGATTACTGTGCTTATTAGCTATTACCTGAAACTAAAATTTTTCTAGCATTTTAAGCCCCCTATCAATAGTAAGAGAGGCCCAGTATGTGGCCAACAAAGAATTACCTTCAGTATCCTAATAATTAGAATAGCCTTGTCTAGTAAGGTAGGAGAGATGAGCCGTTTCCCAAGTTAATTAATTAATTAATTTATTTTTAGAGAGAGTGGAAGGGAGGGAGGAAGAGAGGGAGAAAAACATCAATTTGTGAGAGAAATATCAATTGGTTGCCTCTCGAACGCCCCCTACTGGGAACCTGGCCCACAATCCAGGCATGTGCCCTGACTGGGCATTGAACTGGAGACCCTTTGGTTCGCAGGCCCATGCTCAATCCACTGAGCCACACCAGCTGGGGCCCAAGTTAAATTTTTCATATCAAATAAGGGAGGAGAGACAGATATTGTTTCCATTAGGAAGCCAAAAGGAGAATAACAATATAAAAATAATTTTATGAACATTCTATCAATAGAAGCATCAATTTGTGAGCATCCCGGTCTTGTTGGTATCTTCAACATTAACATGATAACATAACAATGAGGGGATTTGTGGTCTCTGCTCTGGTGTGGTGGTGGTGTCCAACGGTGAGGTGGAGGGAAGGGGAAGAAGTTACCTTGACATTCTAAAGGTATGTTTATCATAGATATAAATCTTGCTTCATGGACTCATTTTGACCTTTGTCCAAAAAAAAAAAAAAAAAAATGTCTTTATTGATTTGACAGACCTAGGCAGGCCTAGGAGGAATGGAAAATCACCAGGCCAGAAACTACACCATGGGACACTGCCCGCCTAGAAACTGCCTGTCGACCCTACCCAGGACAAACAGATGTTCGGCAAAGATTGGGGTCTGGGGTCAGCCCATCCGGCATAACAGGACGCAGCTTTAACTTGAGCCTGACAAGATGTATCAAGAACAATGGTCAGCAGAAACAAAACGGCACCCAGCAACCAGCTCTAGCCAATCAGACTCTGACACCCCCACCCAGCAACCAGCTCTAGCCAATCAGACTCTGACACCCCCACCCAGCAACCAGCTCTAGCCAATCAGACTCTGACACCCCCACCCAGCAACCAGCTCTAGCCAATCAGACTCTGACACCCCAACCAGTTACCCTTCGCGGGTTTTTGCACTTAAAAACCCTGCCCTAAGAACAAACTAGCAGGTCTTAACCTCCTTTGGTTGGCTCCACTTTTCCCTTGTTTCCTTGCTAATAAACCCTGCTCCTTAGCTCGCTGCATCTGTGAGGCTTCTTGAGCAACTCCGACCTAACATTATTAACTGTCAAAAGAAAAAAAAAATTGCCCCGGGTAGGTGACTGGGTTGTTTGGAATGTCATCCGGGTTCACCAAAGGGTTTCAGGTTTGACCTCTGAGCAGGGAATGTGCAACCGGCAACCCACTGATATTTCTCACAACAATGTTTCTATCCCTCTAAAACCAAAAATATATACTCGGGTGAGGATTAAAAGAAAAGAAATAAAAGAGTAATTGTAAAAAAAAAAAAACAACACAAAAGGATTTGGGGGCAGTCAGTCTCCCTCTGAGGGGTGGAGATATGTACGGTCTTGCTTGTCTAGATTCCTAACACTTGACACACAGCAAATCAGCAACTGTACAGAAGTGGGAGCCAGTCTGAGTATTAATCACCAGCAGCTCACACCCTTTTGTGATGTGCAGGAGGGGGCAAGGCCACAGGGCGCAGGCCAGGCCTTCAGAGCCCTCAGTCAGCAGCCATTCTAACATTCACAGAAGCATCTCAACTAAGTAACAACCAGTACAAAAGTAGTGGTATTTCTTCTACTGCTATGTGTATATATTTATAGAGTTACATATAAAAGTATATAGATATACTTTTTAAAAACACAAATAATACCCTCTTACAAAGATGTGTAGGTTTCCCTGCTTTTGTACACCCAAGAACTGGACAGGCCAAGAAACGTGGACTTGGAGAAATCTGCGGCCAGCTTGCTCCTTGCAGGCTCAAGAGCAACAATCTCACACAGGGAAAAAAGAAAAGCAACGTGAACATGAAAAGATTGAAGTTAATTTTAAAATAAATGGGCAGATAGTCTCAGTTTTGCAAGGTGAGTAAGTCCTAGAGGTCCGCTGCTGTGCAAAATTGTCCTCTAATTAATGATACTATCTTGCACACCTAAAATTGTGTTAAGAGGGTAGATCTCATGCCCTGGCTGGGTGGCTTGAATGGAGCATTGCACTGTACACCAAAAAGACTGTGGGTTTGATCCTGTCGGGGTGCATGTAGTAGGAAACTGATCAATGTTTCTCACACCGATTTCTCTCTCTACCTTCCTCTAAACTCAATAAAGATATCCTCAAGTGAGGATTTTTTTTTAAAAGGGCATAGATCTCCTGTTCAGTGTTTTTGCCCACAAGAGAATAAAATGCCAGTTTAAAGGCAAAATATTAAAAATGTAAGCTTTCTACTTTCTGCAGTGTCCTGCCTCTCTTATGCTTTTATATGATACCATGTAATAAATTCCACTGAAGTTGTATTTCTTAAAAAAAAAATGGAAAAAGTAAAAACACAAATGAGAGTGCACAGTAGATACTGTTGTCAATTGTTTTGTCATTTAGTGCTGTAACTCGGAGCATCTTCCGTTATCGGTATCTTCAGCTCTCCCTCACCATTTCTTACCCAGACAGATCCTAATGTATTTATCCAAACTTCTAAGTACAGATCCTTGGGTGTTATCAATGTTTCCTCTCTTCCAAGCATGGCTCCACTGAGCCCTGGACTAAAAGGACACTGTCCTGTCCCCCAATATCTATAGAACTGTCTTCTTGTTATGGGAGAAACTCGGTTCTTTTTTTTTTCTTGATTGCACACACACATATATACGTGTATATATTTAGATTTTATTTTTAGACAGAGGGAAAGGGGGGGAGAAAGAGAGGGAGAGAAACATCAATGTGTGGTTGCCTCTCACACACCCCCTACTGGGGACCTGGCCTGCAACCCAGGCATGTGCTCTAGCTGGGAATCGAACCAGCGACCCTTTGGTTTGCAGGCCAGCACTCAATCCACTGAGCCACACTGGCCAGGGCTACACATGTATACTTAACAACAGTTTTACATAGACGGCTAAGAGCACTTCATTATTTTACAGAAGGACTTGAAACATGAACTTTCTATGAATATTCTTACCATAGCACAGCCTAACCTAACTCCCATATAAATGCATTGCAATTTGTTTAAAGTTTAAATGCTTAATGGCAATAATGAGAGGAGAGAAAGCGTAAATTTGTTTTACATAAATGAATGAAAAATAAACTCAAGAAGTAGTCTACAAAATTTAATATGGCCTCATATGCCCTGAAGGAGGTGGTGCCCGATTTGGAGGGTTAACTGCCATGTCCGGATAATCTCCTATCTGAAACTTCTGAGAGTGCAGGGTCATGAAATCGTTGATCCCCTTTCCAGACACAGTGCTGCCAATCTCCTTTACTCGATAGCCAGGTCTTTTAATATCCGTAAAAACAACTGCAAAACTGAAGTGTGTGCCCTTCTTCCTAGCTTCTGGGTAGACTTCTTTTACTAAATGAGTTCTTTCAAGGGGGCAACCCTCCAGGTGTCGATGGAGGGCACGTTTTCGCCAGAGAACACAACCATGTGGTGGTGGTGCCCCTTGGTGGTGGTGAAGACGCACAGCAGCAGAGGGAATGTCTTGTTGATTGGCTTCTCCAATTCCTTCTTGGTTTCCTCCTGGGTGATGCGCGACTCCACCACTGTCTTCCTCCTGTGGCCTGCTAGATGATTCGAAACGCAGTTCTTTTTGCCGATGCAGTAAAGAATTATAGATCAGCAAGTCAACTGGCATGCAAGCAGGATTTATTGGTGGTACATTCTCATGGAAGAGAATGGGCCTTGCCGAGGTCGGGGAGGAAGGCAAGAAAGAGCAAGGGTGGCAAAAGTGTCAGGTCCTTTGTTCTGAGGACTTATGTAATTGGCAGGATGGGAGTAAAGAAGTTACATATTGATTGACAGGTAAAGGTGGTGCCAGCTTTCCTGGGGGGACTTGACGACCCAAACTTAGGTATGTGTGGGGGTCTGTTAGCCCCAATCTTTTATCTTGTTCCAGACTCTATTTCTTCATCTTGTTGTAAAACAGAAATGTGACGGGAGACAGTTAATTAAAGTTGGGGCAGTTACCCAAAGTTATTTATGGACTCTTACTGTAAGCATCAGCAACTCCCTCATAAAGGAGATGGTTACCAGAGGTAGGCAATTAATAAAAGTTGTTTTGTGGGCATCTTCTTTGGGCACTGTGGACGCCCCTCCCACCTTCCGGGCCTTGGGATGAATATACAGTTTCAAAGACTTTCTTTGCCACAGAGTGGAGACGATGCATAGACTTTCAAGGGCTCTCTCCTCCCGTGCTAACATAGTGTTTCTGATGATGTTGGAACACCTGGCAATACAATCAGACCAGGCTCGGGACCGATGAGTTAGTAAGTGAGACATGTCTCCCTCCTCCCTGCCTTGGTTCACTACCCTACCTAACATTCTCTTTGCAGACTGGGGCTGTGCTCCAAATGTCACCTTCTGAGAGAAGTCCTACTTCACTGCCAGAGCTGAATCAGCCTCCTTTCACTTTCTACTCATCACTTGTGATCTGTCAGTAATGACCAGTGGGGGTTCCATAACACAAGGGGCTATGGTTTGCCCACTGCTGGACTTCTAGCGCCTGGAATAGTACCAGGCACACAAGAGGCACTCAGATGCTTGTTCAGTGGCTCGCTGGTTTACCTGAAGCCTCTCATCTCTTGAGATTCCTGCTTAGCAGAGGATGCAGAAATTCTAAGTCTTCATGTATTAGGCATCCACTTTCTTATTTCTTCCAACAGTTTATCCCCCACCCCACTAAGGGGGAAAAAAACTCAGGCTCCTTCTCCACCCAATTACTTCCTCGCCCCCCCCGCCCCCCACCTCTCAGCCCCTTGGGAAAGCAGGTGATCACCTGTAAGGACACATTCCCTTCTAGGCAGCTCTTTAATAAACTTGGGCCAAAGGAAAATTCCTCGCATGAAATTATATGCCACAGGGGATGTTTATTGGGCAAATGAGCATCCATGATGAAGGAGACAGGAAATCTATTGAGCCTCCTGGTGAGGGAAATGGTAGTGGTGTGTGTGTGTGTGGTGGGGAGATGTACTTTCCTGTTAATATTTCTCCCTGGTCATGGGAGACCAGCACACCCCAGGGAAACCTGTTCTGATAACAGGCATGAGACATAGCTGCACTTAAACCTCCTGTCCATCTTAAAAAGTGAGGATTAAATTATTACAATGATGATTACTGGCTGGCTGGTGGGCTCAGTGGATTGAGTGCCGGCCTGTGAACTAAAGGGTCGTCTGTTTGATTCCTAGTCAGGGCTCACGCCTGGGGTGTGGTCCAGGTCCTCGGGAGGGGGCGCACAAGAGGCAACCGCACATTGATGCTTCTCTCCTTCTCTTTCTCCCTCCCTTCCCCTCTCTCTAAAAATAAATAAATAAATATTTTTTCCCCAAAATATATTTTTTTTTATTTTTAGAGAGAGGGGAAGAGAGGGAGAAAGAGAAGGAGAGAAACATCAATGTGTGGTTGCCTCCCAGGCATCCCTACTGGGGACCAGGCCCGCAACCCAGGCATGTGCCCTGCTGGGAATCAGACTAGTGACCCTTTGCTTCACGGTCTGGCGCTCAATCCACTGAGCCACAGCAGCCAGGGCGAAATTTTTTTTAAAGTATTAGATTGATGACACATAATGGAACTTCCTATGTGTGAAAAATGTTTCTAAATGCTTCCCTGTATTACTCAATTTGTTCTTCACAACACTATACGGTAGATACCATCCTTATCCCCATTATACAGATGAGAAAACTGAGGTTGGAGAGGAGTTCTTTCAAAAGATTCCTCAACAGCCCCTGGCTGCTGTGGTTCAGTGGAGTGAGCACTGGCCTGAGAACCAAAAGGTTGCCAGTTCAATTCCCAGTCAGGGTAGATGCCTGGATTGTCGGCTGGATCCTCAAATGGGGGTGTGCCAGAGCCAACTAATCGATGTTTCTTGCACATGGATGTTCCTCTCCCTCCCTCTCCCTTCCCTGAAAAACAAATAAAATCTTAAAAAAAAAAAAAATGATTCCTCAACAGGAACGGGAGAACTTGGATGTGGCCGCCCGCCTCCTGGGAGCTATCACCAGACTATCCCCATCGACCCCCATCTGTGTACCCTTTCCCAAATTTGTGATACCCAAGCCTGTCCCCTTGAAGTTAAATAACATGTATGAGTCAAGAGTCTGTCAGGGTCCAGGCACAGACGGCACAGTCAGTAACTGACAGTAGTCAGAGCTGTTACGTTCAGAGAGGGCCCAGTTCACAAACTTGTGGCCAGGATTCTAAGGACTAATCCACACCTAGTTCTTAGACCCAAAGAAGTGCAATTAGTGGTATTGCTGCTGTGGGCTTTTAAGAGGACTCATCAAATTTTTAAAATATAGCAGAAGCTTTAGAATATGTAGTAAAAAATAGCCCAGGCTTTATTTACTTAATTTTTTCTTTCTTTTATTGTTTCTAAAGAGAGGGGAAGCACGTGAGAAAGGAAGAGAATCATCAGTGTAAGAAACATCGATCAGTTGCCTCTTGCACACATCCAGACTGGGAACCGAACCTGTGACCCAGGCATGTGCTCTGATTGGGAATTGAACCCACAATCTTTCAGTTTGTGGGACAATGCCCAACCACGTAAGCCACACTGGCAAGAACAAAAATAGCTAAGGCTTTAGAGCCGCACAGCCCAATGCAATAGCCAGGAGCCAGAATTAACTATGAAAACATAAATTAATTAAAATAAAACAAAGTTCAGGTCACATAAAAGAATCAACCAATGAATGCATAAATAAGTGGAACAACAAAAGCTTGTTAATCTCTCTCCCTTCCTCTCTCTCTAAAATCAATTTAATAAAATTAAACACTGGCAAAAATTCAGTTCTGAGGCTGCACTGGCCACATGTCAAGTTCAACTGCCCCATGTAGCCAGTGGACCCCACATGGACAGCACACGCAGAGCTTTCTGTCCCTGCAGAAGTGCTGGGGGCAGCCTTGCTCCAGCAGGTCCCAGCACGATGTAGGAACCATGCGTGAATTAGTTCAGGAAACCCACCTAACCCCATAGGGCAGGTTTCCTTACTCAATCTCCTTACAGATGAGGACACCCCAGGGCTCAGAAAATGCCCACACTGGTTGGAGCACACAGCTGGGGTGTGAACCTGGGCGGATGTGGTGCCAGAGTTCCTGCTCCCAACCAGATTCAATCAGTCACCTGCTTCTTCCTGATCTTGTCAGTGCTACTGGGTGGTTCCCTTTCTTTCCTCCTTTCCTTGTTCCTCCACCTTCACTCGTCAAGGCCCACATCTGAGGGGGGGAGGGGTAAGTGGGAGTGGCCTCCAGACCACACAAGCTGATACTGTGCTCTACCCAGGAGTATGGGGCTTGAGCACCCCCCCCCACTAAGAAGCTGCCTTTGAGTCGGACAGCCTGAAGCATTCACTGGCCCCCAGATTTTCATTCTGCTAAGTATTAGAGCTCTGAGCCTTGGTTTCCTCAGAGGAAAGCCTGGGAATAATAACAGGGCTCTGAGTAGTAGTTAATTACCCACTTACTAATAAATAATTTATGTATGTGGGGGGAAAGGAAGGAAGGGTTTTCAGGAACAACTATAAAGGACACATGGACAAAACCAAGGGGTGGGTGGAAGCAGGGGAGGGAAGTGGGAATGGCTGGGGTCGGGGAAGTGGTAGGAGGTAAATGCAGACAACTGTACTTGAACAACAATAAAATAATTTAAAAAATACTTTATGTAGTATTGTTAATAGAGTACCATTCTTATGTTGTTGCTATTTATTATTGGTAATAGATCGCTATTGTCATCAATAACGAAAGTTAAGTACACCATGACCTAGGCTGTAGGTGAGGCACAGACAAGGTAACGCCCCCGCCTGACTGAAGGCACTTTATTTTCACAAGAATTCCCACAGGCACAAGGCGGTGAGGGTGGCCTGTGGTCTGAGACAGGACTGTTCTCCTGTGAGGGAAATAGCTCTGAGGAAAGGGAGCAAGCAGCCTGGTTGGCTTACAATAGAGGGGGGCTTTCCCCCCATCTCTGAGGCTGAGGGTCTGGGCCCTGCCTTCTGGTCTGACCATTCCCAAGCCAGGAATCCAGGGCTGGGAGGGGCAGATGGCCTCATACCTTGGGCAGGCTTGCTGGCTTTCTGGGGTTCTAGTGGGGAATTCATGCCCCCTCCTCCCAGGCACTGACATTCATGACCTTCATTTTTGACAGGACAACCTGTACCTTTATCTTTTGTCCCTGATGAGTGTTTAAAACGACATTGGTTTCCATTAATTAAAAGTTTTATTAAAAATAATTTAACAGACCACTCTGTGAAACTTTGGCATATGAAGCAATTACTGTTACTTTCTAATGCTGACAAAAAGAATTTCTTCCCCTCATGAACCACGTGGAAACTGCTACTGTTGCAGGGAAACTGGAGGCTGGGTGTGGGAAGACGAGGAAACCAAGGGATGGCAACGACCTGACCTCTGCACTACATCCAGGCGTGTGTGACAAAGGGAGAATGTCCCCATGGAGCCCACCTCCCCATCTTTCTTTCTTCTCCCTCTCCCCCACTTTAACTAATCCAGGAGACGTAGACCCAGAGGCACTAAATGCATTCTCCCAGCTCATATGTCAGTTTATTTGGGCTCAGTCTCCAGCCACAGAGCCCCTGGCCACGCTCCCAGATACTAGACCTGTAGGGGGCTTGCTTTCCTCATGGCCCTGCAGATGCTCTGGAAGCAGCTTGTGTGTATGGTATGGCCTCTCCCCAGAGCCCACATGCCTAATACCCATCAGGACAGGACTTAATTCTTGAGTCCTATCTGTAAGCTCCAATGTTAAGCCTGGCAGTGGACCGTGGGCTCAGGACCACCATGTTGGGTGTGAATTTTGATATCCCATGCCGCCGCCCCCCCCCCCACTCCCAATATGAGCACATCCTTCTTAGGTGTCCCAGAGGTAGATGTTCAGGCTAAACGTCTTCTCTCCCTTGCCATGCTCACAGGGCTTCTCTCCCCTGTGGATCCTCCAGTGCAAGGTAAGCAAATAGTTCCTATTAAAGGCCCTGCCACACTGGCTGTACCTGCAGGGCTTCCCCCAGGTGTGGCAGTGTGCCATAGGAACAGGTGCTCTGTGAAGTGCATCTGTCAGATGAAGCACTTGTTGGGCCTGTCCTCGGGATGCAAACACAGGTGTTACATGAGGAAGAAGTTCTCGCTGAAAGTCTTGCCACACAGGCTGCACCCCTTTTGTGCGGGTGAAGCACTGGTGCTGGATCAGTCAGGTGTTCTCGCCATGTGCGCCCTCCGGGGCTCCATCAGGTGCATGCTCTAGCTGAAGGCACTCCTGCATAAGGCGCACTTGGATGGCTTCTCCCCATTTTGTGTCCTTGTTGCACAACGAGCTGAGCCCTCTGCTGAAGGCCTTGCCATAGTCCCCGCACATGGAACGCTTCACCCAATATGCACACGCTGGTGGACGGTTAGGTTCGACTGCTGGGTGAACTGTTTCCCACACGTGGTACATGAGAAGGGCTTCTCTCCGGTGTGGATTTGTTGGTGCTTCTTCAGAATCGAGTTACAGCTGAAAGCTTTGCCACACTCCACACACTGGTATGGCTTCTCCCCGGTGTGGATGTGTTGGTGCATGTTTAGGCACAATTTGTAGCGGAAAGCCTTGCCACACTCCCTGCACTCATAAGGCTTGTCCCCAGTGTGGATTCGCTGGTGATTCTTCAAGCACGAGCTATAGCGGAAAGCCTTGCCGCACTCCCTGCACTCATATGGCTTCTCCCCAGTGTGGATTCGTTGGTGCGTCTTCAATGATGAGTTACAGCCAAAGGCCTTGCCACACTGGCTGCACTTGTAGGGCTTCTCGCCAGTGTGCACACGCAGGTGTTGCATGAGTAAGAAGTTCTTGCTGAAAGTCTTTCCACAAATGCTGCACTTCAAGGGCTTTACCCCCATGTGGATGCGCTGGTGCTCGATCAGGTAGGCATTCTGGCTAAAGGTCTTGCCGCAGTGGCCACATGAATAGGGCCGCTCACCCGTGTGGGTTCCCAGGTGCAGCCTGAGGGACGAACTCCTGTTGAAGGCCTTGCCGCACTCCGGACATATGAACGGCTTCTCGCCCGTGTGTAGTCGCTGGTGCACAATGAGATGCTTGTTCTGGCTGAAGGACTTGCCACAGTCCCCGCACATGTATGGCTTCTCCCCAGTGTGCGTCCTCTGGTGACGGACAAGATGTGCCTTCTGGCTGAAGGCCTTGCTGCACTCCACACACGTGAATGGCTTCTCACCGGTGTGCGTCCTCTGGTGCACAGTGAGGTACTTATTCTGGCTGAAGGCCTTCCCACAGTGCCCACACAGGTATGGCTTCTCCCCGGTGTGAGTGCTCTGGTGCACGATAAGGTGCTTGTTCTGGCGGAAGGCCTTCCCACAGTCCACGCACACATATGGCTTCTCCCCAGTGTGCACATGCGGTTGATCCGTAATTGAGCTGTGGCTGAAAGCCTTGCTACACTCCGGGACCACGAGTGGCTTCTCGTCCCTGGGAGTCCTCTGGTGCATGATGAGGTACTCATTTCTGCCGAAGACCTTTCCACAGTCCCCAGAGGCGGACAGCTTCTCCCCGGTGTGAATTCGTTGCTGCTCTTTCAGGGACAAGTTATAGCTGACAACTTTGCCACAGTCCCCACACTTGTAGGGCTTCTTCTCTGCATGGAATTTGGAGGGAAGACTCAGGCTTGAAGTACCTGAGTCCTTCCCACACATGGTGAATGTGTGCGTCCCCGCTCCTCTCAGTCCTTCAGGCCTCAGTGGGTCTGGCATGGGGCTTTGGTGGACAAACGCCTTAAATTCAAGACATTCATGGGCTAACATTTGGGACATGTCCAAGCACCCCAGAGAAGTCCCTGGGCTCCCCTGTCGCTGCCCCACTAGGTCACCCTGTGTCCCTGCTCCTTCACAGGCAGAATCCTGGGCACCATTCCTTGTGGGTCCTTGTGCCACAACTGCAATGGAGGGTCTGTCTTCCCAAATGTCCTTCTGTGGGTCCAATTCTCTCATTTCAGGACTAGTCTCCAACTCTGAGGGAGGGGAAAGAGATGACGACACACATGTAGTTAACCACGCTGGGAGGGGGAACCTTCCCAAGACACAACGAGGCACAGCCTGAGAGCAGGGGACAGCCTGTCATGGAGACAGAGGAAGAAGCGAGATAGTGAGGTTTATGGAGGTTAGTAGAGGGAGAAAGGTCCCCTTGGGAGTGGGTGCAAAGGTGGCAGCCAGCAGAGCTCAGAGCTGGGAGGACAGGCCTCTGGAGAGAAAGAGGAGGAAGGCAGGCTTGGAGAAACAGATCAAAGGCTCCCATAAACCCAGTGGGGAGTCACTGCACAGGGTGGGGGGGCTCCTAGCTTCCAGGCCCCATCCTGCATGACCCCAGTCAGCTGTGCTGGTTGTCCTCCATCTCCCCACTGCCCAGCCAAACTCCTGCCTTTCTACGCTGCCCAGGAGCAGCCTGGCCCAAGCGGCTGACTACTTACCCCTACTCTTTAAATATCCATCCCTTCCTGCTGACCACAGCCACTCCAGTCCCCTCTTGCATGTGCCCCGTGGGCTCCTCAATCTGTTTCCAGCCTAGGGGCTGTCCTGCGTTCAGGACTCTGCACATGGACCTCATGGTCCATCCCAACATTTAGAAACTGAGATGTTATACAAAACTCTGATAAGAAAAAGTGGAGATCTGGCCACACGGAGCCCTCCTTCCCAGGAAGCAACAAAGAGATCGGGAGTGGTAAGCAGCTGTCCCACTCCCCTCATTTAAGCCCACAGTGGCCCCCAATCCCAAGTTTAAGAATCCTCCCTTAAGCCACAGAAGCCTGGGTTTCAGTCTCTTGTCTACGCCGACACCTCCTCAATGGATGCTCCATCCAGAGCTCCTCTGCACTTTGCTGAGGCATAAGCCAAACCCTACTGTGCACCTCTTGGGTATCACAAACCTAACGCTTTGACACAAAACCTGTGATTTTGGAACCTCCATTCCCCAATAATAAAAAGGCTCATCAAAACACACTTAGCAAAATCACTCAGACACACAACGACTGATACTGTATGATGCCACTCACATGAAGCAACTGGAACCGTCAAATTTATACAGGCGGAAAGTAGGGCATGGGTGCCAGGCCCAGCGGGGTGGATGGGGAGCTGTTCTTTAGAGGTGACTGACTGTCAGCTGGGCACCATTAAATAGTTCTGGAGATGGGGACAGTGGTGACGGTTAAACAATGTGAGTGCTTAATGCCACTAACATCTACTCCTAAAATTAAATGATCCATTTTGTTAGGTATATTTTGGGAGCGTTAATAAAATTTTTTAATTAAAAAAAAAAAAAAGAATTACAAGTCATCCTTGGCTCACACGTTCCTTCCCACTGTCTAGACTATTAACAAAAGCCACCGCACAGGAGAACACCCTGAACTGGATCAGACAGATGCACCTCCACTGCCGCAATGCAGCAGTCTCCCCCACAATCTACAACCCACTGTCCACTCCACGGGAAGAGGAGATCAGGAATCACACCAAACCCTCCAGCACCTTCCCAGTACCATGGGGACCAGAGGCAATGCCTTCCCACTCTCCTGACTCCTCTCTGCCATCCAGCCCCATTCATCCTATGGTTCTTTCACTTCCTTGTCCGTGCCCAGTGCTTCCTGCTTCAGAGCCTTTGCACGTGCCCCTACTCCAACCTATTCTTTGTCCACCTACTACTTTCTCTCCCCCCTTTCCTTCTGCCCGTCTTCCTCTCCCCCTTCTTAAGTTCCTCCCTCTACACTTGCCCCTCCCACCACGTCAGAGGAAGGGGAGGTAGGCATGGCCTCCAGGCCCCAAGAAAATAGACCCTGAAGTCCTGGAAAGATGCTGGAGTCCACAGGGCAGGTTCACTGGCTCCTGGTGTTTTTCTCATGCAAAGTATTAGCACCCTGAGCCTTGGCTTCCTCAGTGGAAATCCCAGGATAATAACAGGGCTCTGAGTAGTAATTAATCACCCATTTATTAATAAACACTTTATGTATTATTTTTTTTCAAAGATTTCATTTATTTAATTTTAGGGAGAGGGGAAGGGAGGCAGAGAGGGAGAGAAACATCAGTGTGTGGCTGCCTCTCACGCACCCCCAACTGGGGACCTGGCCCACAACCCAGGCATGTGCCCTGACTGGGAATTGAACCAGCGACCCTTTGTTTCGCAGGCTGGCATTCAACCCACGGAGCCACACCAGCCAGGGCTTTATGTATTATTAACAGAGCACCATTCTTATATCATTTGCTATTTACTATTGGTAATAGATTGCTATCAGCATCAATAATGAAATCGTAAGTACACCATGACTAAGGCTGAGGGTAAGGCACAGGTTGAGTGATGTGCCCTCCAGACTGAAGGCACTTTATTTTCACAAGAATAACCAGCCAGCAGGGGGTGGGTGGGGGACAGTCTGTACGTGAGAGATGTTTCTCCAGTGACTGAAACAGCCCAGTGGGGAGGGGTGCTGCCTGGATGGGTTTCTGCAGGAGACCCTCAACCCATCTCTGAGTCTGAGGGTCTGGGGCCTGCCAGCTGGTCTGACCATTGCAAGCCAGGAATGCTGGGCTGGGAGGGGCAGGTGGCCTCATATCTTGGGCAGATTTGCTGGGTTCCGGGGTTCCTGTTGGCAATATGTGCCCCCACTCTGAAGCACTGACACTCAGTTTGACAGGACAACTGCTCCGTGTATCTTTTACAGCTGATGCTTCAAAATGATGTTGGGTCTCCCTTATTAAAAGTTTTATTAAAAAAAATTTAGCCCTGGCTGGTGTGGCTCAGTGGATTGAGCACCAGACTGAGAACCGAAGGGTCGCCAGTTCGATTCCCAGTCCGGGCACATGCCTGGGTTGTGGGCCAGGTTCCCAGTTGGGGGCACATGAGAGGCAACCACACATTGATGTTTCTCTCCCTTTCTTTCTCCCTCCCTTACCCTCTCTCTAAAAATAAATAAATAAAACCTTTTAAAAATAAATAAATAAAATTTAACAAAAAACTATGAGAAACGTTGGTATCTGAAGCAATTACTGTTATTACCTAACACTAGACAAAAATTTTTTTCTCTTCATGATCTACTTGGCAACTTCTATTGTTGCTGGAAAACTGGGGGTTGGGGGTTGGAAAACAAAGACACACACGGATGGCGATAATCTCACCTCTGTACTAGATCCAGGCGTGTGTGACAAAGGAGAATGTCCCCATGGAGCCCACCTCCCCCTCCTCCCTTCTCCTCTCCCTCCTCTACTTTACTGTCCAGGAGGTAGACACCAGAGACACTGAATGTGTTGTCCAAGCTCCTACGACATTTCACTCGATCTGGGTCTGGAGCCCCAGTGACCCTGGCCATACTCCCAGATACTGGACCTGTTGAGGGGCTTGCTTTCCACATGGCTCTGCATATACTATGGTAGCTGCTCACATGCATAGCGTGACCTTTCCCCAGCACATACATTCCTAAGACCAGTTAGGGCAGGACTTCTCTTGCATCTATCTACCCATGGGCTCCAATGTCAAGTCTGGCACTGGCCCATGGACTCAGGACTTTCCCACTGGGTGTCGATTTTGAGATCCAACGCACCCGGTGGTACGTGTGCATCCTGCTGTAGTGTTATGTAAGGGTGATGTTCGGGCTGGAGGTTCTCCCACACTTGCCATACTCATAGGGCCTCTCTGCTCTGTGGATCCTCCAGTGGAGGGTGAGTGAGAAGTTCCTGACAGAGACCTTGCCGCACTTGTAGGGTATCTTGCCGATGTGGCCAACCTGGTGCATTGCCAGGGACAAGCACCTTGCCAAGTGCATCTGGCAGATGGAGCACTCATAGGATTTCTCCACAGTACGCAAATGCTGTTGGATACTGAGGTACAACAGCTGGGTGAACTGCCTCCTGCATGTGGCGCACGAGGAAGGTGTCTCCCCAAAATGGATTCATTGGTGGTTCTTCAGGAAAGAGTTACAACTGAAAGCCTTGCTGCAGTCCCTGCATGCATAAGGCTTCTCCCTGGTGTGCAAGCGCTATAGGATGTTGAGGTACAATGTCCAGGTGAACTGCTTCACACACATGGTGCACGGGGAGGGCTTCTCCCCGGTGTGGATTCGTTGATGCTTCTTCAGTGACAACTTATATCTGAAAGCTGTGCCACAGTCCCTACACATGTAGGGCTTCTTTTCTCTGCAAAGTTTAGGAGGGGACAGAGCTTGAAGTACCTGAGTTCTTCCCACGCATGACAAACAGGTGCATCCCCGGTCCTATTGGTCCTTCCGATCTCGGTGGTGCTTTTGTACACAAATGCCTTAAATTCATGACATTCATGGACTAATGCTTGGGACATGTCAAACCGCCCCAGACAAGTTCCTGGGCTCCCCTGTCGCCACCCTACACAGTCACACTGCGTCCCCGCTCCTTCACAGACACAAACCTAGGTACCATTCCTCATGGGTCCTTCCACCACAGCAAGACATGGTCTGTATTTCTAAAAGTCCTCCTGTGGATCCAATTCTTTCCTGTCTAAGAGGAAAGGACTAGTCTCCAAGTCTGAGGAGAGGGGGAAAGAGATGACGACATGCATGTAGTTAACAAAGCTGGGAGGAAGGACCTTCCCAAGATATGACAAGGCACAGTCTCAGAACAGGGGATAAACTATCGTGGGACAGAGAGAAAGGAAAGCAGTGAGCTGACACAGTGAGATGTAGGGAGGTGAGCACAGACAGAAAAGTCCCCTTAGGAGTGGGTGCAAAGGTAGCCAGGGGAGCTCAGAGCTGGGCAGACAGACAGCAGGAGAGAATCAGGAGGAAGATGGGCTTGAAGGAGCAGATCAAAGGCTCTCACAAACCCAGGGAGGATTCACTGCACATGGCTCCTTGCTTCCAGGCCTCCACCCCGGACATTCCATCTGTGCTTCTCAAAGGGATGTCTTTTATTAAAAATGATAAAGTAAGAGCTGACTCTCATGTGGGTGCTGGCTGTCCTCTGTCTACCCACCCTTCAGCCAAGCTCCCTCCTTCCTATGCTGCCCAGGAGGAGCCCGGCCCTGACAGCTGGGTCCAGACCCCTCATCTTTGCACACTTGTCCCTCTCTGCTGACCACAGACGCTCCAATTCCCTCTTGCATGTGTCCTGTGGATTCCTCAATTTCTGTTTCCAGCCTAGGGGCTCTCCTGAGTTCTGAACTCTGCACATGGACCTCACAGTTCATGCCAACATTAAAAACTGTGAGATCTTACACAAAAATCTCATTACAAAATTGAAGATCCTGCCATATTGAGCCCTCCTTCCGAAGAGGCAACAAAAAAAAGCAGCTGTTTCCCATCCCCCATTTAAGTTCCCACTGAGCCTACAACCCCTGAGTTTGAGACCCCTCTGTTGAGTCACGAGATTCCTATTTTTGTCTCTTCTCTATGCTGACACCTCCTACATGGATGCCCCTGCCCAGACCCCCTCTCTGAGCTCTGCTAATGAATAATCCAAGGACTTGTGCGCCCCTCTTGGGTATCATAAACCTAACGCATTTGATGCGAGTCTATGATTTCAGAATTCTCTCCCAAATAATAAAAAGAAAGGCCCATCAAGAGACTTAGCCAAATAATTCTGACACACAATGACTGATACCTTATGATTCCACTCATATGAGGCAACTAGAATCACCAAATTGATAGAGACAGAAAGGAAGACATGGATGCCCGGGCTCGGGGAGGGAAATGGGGAGCTGTTGTTTAGAGGGGACAGATTGTCAGTTGGGGACAATTAAAAGAGTTCTTGAGATGGACGGTGGTGATGTTTGACCAACAATGTGAATGTACTTCATGCCACTGAACTGTACACCTAAAAATGGTTAAATGGTCAATTTTATGTTATATATATTTTGCAACCATAATAATTTTTTTGTTATTAAAAGAGATTTAGTAGTCATCCTTGACTCACCCTTTCCCTCCCACCATCCAGACTGTTAACAAAAGCCACCGCAGGAGACCACCTTGAACTGGACCAGACCGACACACCACCACTGCCACAGATGCAGCAGCCTCTCACTCTCTATAACGCACAGTCCACTCCGTGGGAAGAGGACCTCAGAGTTGGACCAAACCCTCCAGCACCTTCCCAGTGCCCTGGGGACCAGAGGCAACACCTTCCCACCATCCTGACTCCTCTGTACCATCCAGCCCCACTCATCCTTGTTTCTCTTTGATTTCCTTGTCCACGCCCAGTGCTTCCTGTCTCAGGACCTTTGTACCTGCCCTTCCCTCAGCCTTCCCGTGGGCACTCATCATTGAGCCTCAGTGAACCTTTGTCCCCCACTGAGAGGCCTTCTCTGTCCACCCTTCTGTGGAAAGGAAGCTCCCGCCTGCCACTCTCTCACCTGCATCACTGTGAGAGCTCATTAAGGCACTCTTCCTCCATGCGCACACTGACAGATCCCGCAGTGGGAGATGAACTCCGTGAAGGCAAGGGCCCTGTTGGTCCCCAGCTCCCACACAGGGTCCAGCACATGGAAGGCATCTGATAAACCTTCACCGAGCATCAGCTACTTCCTGGCATGGTATGAAGTAGCCCTCACAGCACGTGAGTAGGTGCTGGTAAGATTACACCCATTTTACACACAGGGGAACTGATACTCTGAGAATGGAGCCACACTCTCAAGGTCACCCAACACATTCCATCATGTGATCCAATCCCTGAGTCACTATCTGGACACATGTCACTGATCCAACCCAGAGGAAAGGATTTGACAAGTATCTTACATTGGAGAATGATCCTAGTTTCCTGACCCTGAGATGTGAGGTGATGCCACAGAAGGTGGTGGCCTGGGATATGGAGGCTGAGAGTAACATTCCAGAGGGTAGGGGGAAGGAGGGTGATAGTGGGTGTGTATGGGGCCCATGGGTCTGAGACACCCTGGGGACATAACAGGCCAGTGACTTCAGAGATTGGACAGAGAAGAATCATGGTTGTGAATATGGTCAGAAGCAAATCCCCAAAGAAAGTAATTGATAAACTGGACTTCATCAAATTACAAACATCTCATCAATAAATGGTGTGGGGGCCCTGGCTGGTGTGGCTCAGTGGATTAAATGCCAGCCTGTGAACCAAAGGGTCGCTGGTTGGATTCCTGGTCATGGCAGTTGTCTGGGTTATGGGCTGGGTCTCCAGTGCGGGGAGCACAAAAGGCAACCACACATTGGTGTTTCTCTCCCTCTCTTTTGCCTTCCCTTCCCCTCTCTCTAAAAATAAATAAATAAAATCTTTAAAAACAAAAACAGAAAAAGCACACAAATGGTGCTGGGGCACCTGGATATCCACATTCACAGGCTGGCACTCAGTCCACTGAGCCACACCAGCCACAGCGTTGGATATTCACATTCAAAAGAGCGATGATACATGGTGATGGAAGGTGACGTGACTTTGGGTGGCGGGCACAGAATGTAACAAACAGATCCCTTATCGTAAAATGTACACTTGAAATCTATACGATCCTATTAGCCAACGTCACCACACTCAATTTAATTTTTAAAACAAACCATGACGTTAGATCCTTTTTACATCATTCACAACAATTAACTCAAAGTAGACCAAAGACACAAATAAAGAGGTGAAATTCTAAAACTTGTAGAAGAAACAGGAGTAAATCCTCATGGCCTTGGTTTAGGCCACTGTCCCTCAGATATGACACCTAAAGCACAAGTAACAACAAAATAAGTAAGTTGGACCCCATCACCATTAAAAATGTTTATGTTCCAAATGATGCCATCGAGGAAGAGAAAAGAATACCCACAGAATGGGAGAAATAGTTGTAAAGCACATGTCTCATAAAGGCCTTAGAGCAAGAATTAACAACAAAAGAACATGTAAAGGATTTTCAAAGTGAATACTAAGGAAGCAAACAACCTACTAAATAAAGACGCAAAAGACCTGAATCAGACGCTTCACCGAAGAGAATATATGGACGGGAAATAAGCACCTGGAAAGCTTCTCAGTCTCAGCTCCGAGCTGGGCTGTGGTAAGACTGCACACCCACGAGAACGGCTGCGAAGAGAGAGACTGAGGATGTTCGGTTCTGACAAGCGCACGGAGCAATGAAATTCCCAGCGCATGCTGGTAGATATGAAAAACAAGCCAACTGTTTTGAAAAAAGTTTGGCAGTTTCAAAAAATAAAATAGGCACCTATGTTTGAGCTAACCACCCTCCACAGAAAGGACAGATTGTGTCTGCAGAAAAATGTCCAGAACTGGAATCAAACCATGTATTTATCATCAAGTGAATGGATAAACACATTGTGGTCTCTCCATGAAGTAGAATATTACTCAGAAAAAAAAAGGAGGAAACTATTTTCCCGGCTGAAGGGCGCAGTTGATTGGAACTATGTCCCCAGCACCAAAAGTTTGCAGGTTTGGTCCCATCATGTTCCATATGGGAGGCAACTGATCCATGTTTCTCTCTCCCTCTCAAATGCATAAATGTATCCTCAGGTGAGGATTTAAAAAAAGAAAAACAAAATAATGAAGGGAACTACTGAGACATATGGACAACATGTGTAAACCTCAAAAATATGATGCCACCCTGGGTGGTATGGCTTAGTGGATTAAGTGTTGCCCTGCAAACCGAAAGCTCACCAGTCTGATTCCCAGTCAGGGCCCATGCCTGGGTTGCAGCCCAGGGCACCAGCTAGGGGTGTGTGAAAGCCAGCTGAGCAATGTTTCTCTCCCTCCCTTCCCCTCTAAAAATAAGTAAATAAAATCTTAAATAAAAAACAATGATGTCACTTGTAAGAAGTCAGATTAAAAAAAGGGCATGTGCCATATGATTGTATATACATATAAAATTCTAGAATAGGCAAACTAAACCACAGTGGTCACCAGGGAATGGAGGGTGGGTGAAATGGAAGGGAAACTTTCTGGCTTGATGAACATGTCTGCATCATGACAATGATTTCCTGGGTGCATATAAATATCAAAATGCATCAAATTGTTTGCATTAACTATGTGCAGTTAATTGTAGGTCAGTTAAACCTCCACAAAAGCTGTTAATGAAATGGGATAGTACACTAGTTCTGAAAGTTAGTGTTTTTCCTGAACAATGTTATCCAGGGACATCTCTCTGTGTCAGTGACTACAAAGGGTGCTCATCTGTCAAGAGCGCTGTGATTTCCATCATATTGCTACACCCTGATTTGTTCGGTCAGTCTCGTAGGTGGGCAGCTGGGGTATTTCTCTTGATTTTTCTTCCTATGACAAACTCTGCACACTTACAGGAAAATTTTTAAAGTTTATATTCTAGAAATGGAATCATTTGAAATTTGGTTGATAATGCCGAACTGTCTTCCAAAAGAGTTTTCCCAACTTCATGCTCCTAAAATGAAGAGTCCCTTTCCCTGAACTCTCATAATACAGGATGCTGTTACTTTTTTTAAATACCTCACCTTAGGATATGCTTAGAGAGGGAGGAAGGGTAGAGGGGAGGAAGAAGGGGGTGGATAGAGAGAGAAAAAGAGAGAAACACTAATGAGAGAGAATCATCAATTGGTTACATCTGGTACGTGCTCCGCCTTGGGATCAAACTCACAACCTAGGACATGGACAGGGAATCGATCCTGCAACCATTTGGTGTACAAGACAAAGCTCCGACTAACTGAGCCACACATAGCCAGGACTGTTATTTTTCATCTCCACATACCTCATGGGCAAGAAATGTATTTCTGTGACTCAATTTGTTCTTCTGTGATGATTAGTAAGGCTTAAAAATCTTTTATGAAGTGTAATTCCATGTATCTCTCTATATATGAATTTCATGCTCTTAAGTTTGGTCCATCTATCATTCATTCGGTCTTTTTCTCATTTATTCCTAAGAGCTCTTTATATATTTATAATCCTCTGACTGTTATACATGTAGTAAACGCTATTCCCAACTTCATCACCTATGAAGTTTATTTTTAAGTTTGAGTAACTTGAAGTTCCTACTTAGTCAGATCTGTCCATCTTTTTTTATTTCCGTGTCGTCCTGAAGTGACATGCAGATGGTGAATAACACAGCGAAGCTGTCCCCTTACCCAGTGAGACCAGGTTCCAGTAGTTCTCCATCATCACGTCTCTGTACAGGTCCTTCTGTGCAGGCTTCAGCTGCTGCCACTCCTCCTGGGTGAAGTCCACAATCACATCCCTGAACGCCACCAACCCCTGTAAGAGGAAGCACACACCACTCACCACAGGGCCCTCCTCACAGTGTTGAGAGATGTGGCCAGAAGGGCCGAAAGGATCAGGGAAGAGACACAACATGCGCCTGATGTAGCATCAACAAGGTGCAGAGCTCTGAAGGGCCTGACCATTGAGTGACCTCAGTGTCTAAGTCACTGAATGGTCCTTGGAGGGACAAATAAACTATGGGGCTGTTCACCAGGAAGACAAACAACCCAACTGAAACATGGGCTAAGGGCCTGAATAGGCACCTCTGGAAGAGTACGTATCTGTTGTGGACCATGAAGTATGATGCACCCTCTGCTTGTGGGGTGCCACTTGCTGGCCAATCTCTCTGTGGTTCGAGTGCCTGCCAGGGAATCTGGGCTCACACTGGCCTCCTGTGTCTTGGGGCCACCACCACGTGATAAAGAAGCAGTACAGGGTGCTCAGTGGTTCACAGTCTGGGCTGGGGAGCCTGTGATGAAATTCTGGCTCTGCTCCACATCCCCAGCTGTGTTTCCTCAGACAAATGTCTTAACCTTTCTGAGCCTGTTTGTTCAATGGACCTCCTAGTACCAAGACCCCACTATGTAGCTGTTATAAGGTTAAATAAGGTCACGTGTGGGTGATTCCAGTGTGGTATGGCTGCAGGAAGCTCTCAGAAATGGAAGCTAAGGCTCTATCATTTGATTAATTGGACATTTCATATATCTCTTCTATATGCCTCTTGTCATTAATACGAATCTTATGTTATTATTATTTGATTCTTTGCCTGATTCATCCTTTGGGAAATCCAAGCTAATAATTTCTTTTAAAATCATTTTCTGAATATATGTTTGTTTATTTGAGAGAGAAAGAGGGAGAGAGAGAAACATCAATTGGCAGCCTCCTGAATATGCCGTGAGCTGAGGATGGAATCTGCAACCTTTTCGTACACAGGACGATGCTCCAACAAACTGAACCACATGGCCAGGGCAGTAATTTCTTTTTTTGAAAAACCACTTTATTGAGGTATGATTGGTATACTCACATGACTAAGACAGCTCATTCCAGGGCTTCATCTGTTTTGGCTTCTTATCTAATGGCACAAACCACTTCACCACAAGAAAAACCTCGCCCAGTTCCAAAGAGCTGAAATCAGGATCTATTTTGTTGTAACCCTCACCTGAGGGCATATTTATTGATTTAAGAGGGAAAGGAAGGCAGGGTCAGAGAGAGAGAGAGATTGATCTGTTTGTCTCATGCATGTGCCTGGACCCGGGATCAAACCTGCAGCCTTTTGGTGTACGGGATGATGCTATAACCGACTGAGCCACCCAGCCAGGGCAGGTGGTATCTTTAGAAAAAAACAGAATGTAATTACAGTAAAAGAGATTAAGGAAAATAAAAATTGAACCCCCAAATTCCAAGCACACTGAAATGACAACCGGCAGGATATCCTAAAGAATGCTGGTGAAGGAGGAAACCAAGGCAACCATCACAGAGAAGGTAACAGTGGCGACATCATGGTGCAGCCATGTTGGAAAACAGTCGGATCATTCCTTAAATGGTTAAATACACCATTAAATCAAAGGACCCATAGTTTCCGCTACTACTCCCAAGAGAAATGAGAAGCTCAAACAAAAAACTGTCCATGAATGTTCACAGCAGCATTGCTAATAACAACCAAAAAATGATAGCAACCCAAATGTACACCACCTGGTCTACCTGTACAGTGGAATAGTCAGCAGTAATGAAAAAGCACACCTGCCACAACACAGATGGACATGAAGCATGTCTGAAACATGAAGCTCAGGGAAAGCAGCCAGTGACAAAAAAAACACATGTTGTGTGACTCCATTTATAAGAAATGTCCAGCCCTAGCCAGGTGACTCAGCTGCTTACAGCGCTGTCTGTACAACCGGAGGCTATGGGTGCAATCCCCAGTTGAGGCACGTATGGGAGGCAACCGATCGATGTTTCTCTCACACATGGGTCTTTCTCTCTCTCTCTTTCTACCCCCCTTCCTTCTTTTTGAAAATAAATAAATAAAATCTTAAAAAAAAAAAAAAAAAAGCCCTGGCTGGTGTAGCTCAGTGGATTGAGCATGGGCCTACGAACCAAAGGGTTGCTGGTTCAATTCCCAGTCAGAACACATGCCTGGGTTGAAGGCCAGGGCCTCATTTGCTTCAGAGGCAACCACACATTGATGTTTCTCTCCCTCTCTTTCTCCTTCCCTCCCCCTCTCTCTAAAAATAAATGAATAAAGTCTTAAAAAAAATAAAAATAAAAACTTTCAAGAACACTAAGACTCCTGAGGACAAGCAGAGCATAGGATAAATAATTTGCACACCCACATAAATGGCCAATAAATATTTTCTAAAAAGCAAACCTCACCAATACCACAAACAATGCTATTCGGAAATAGATCCCATGACAGCAGTTGTCAGCTACCGTGGGGAAGGTTTGTATCACTTGTTATATATTTCCAATGCACAGAATAAGCACCAAACAACTCCTCCTGCACAATGGTGGGAAAACAAACTGTTCCAACCCCTAAATATGAAGACTTCCGATAGCCCTTAAAAATGCCCACCCCTTTGTTCCTCTGCATGGAATCACCCCTAAAAAATCATAAAGCCCTGGCTGGTGTTCCCCCCAGTGGATTCAGACCAGCCTGGAAATGGAGGGGTCACCAATTTGATTCCCAGTCAGGGCACAACTCTTGGCTGCAGGCCAGGTCGTCAGTTGGGGACATGCAAGAGGCAATTGATTCATGTTTTTCTCACACATTGATGTTTCTCTCCCTCTTATTCATCCTTCCTTCCCCTCTCTCTAAAAAATAAATAAAATCTTTAAACAGTTACTTCTCCTTCCATAATTGAAATAAAAAAAATATATCACACAAAAAAGCAGGGGAAAGATTTATGCCCAGTCCTGGTTGGGTGGTTCAGTTGGTTGGAGCGTTGTCCTGTACACCAAAAGGTTGCAGGTTCAGTCCCAGGGCTGGGACGTATGCGGGGGGACAACCGATCTATTTTTCTCTCTCATATCTTTGTTTCTCTCTCTCTCTCTTCTCCTTTCTGTAAAACTCAAGTGAACATATCCACTAGTGAGGATGAAATTGAAAAGATATAATTATGCCCCCACGCACACACAATTCATTGATTTGAGATAGATGTGGTTCCACTTATTGATGAATTCATTGGTTGCTTCTTATATGTTCCCTGATCACAAATCAAACCTGTAACCTTGGCATATCAAGACGATGCTGTATCACACTGAGCTACATGGCCTGGGTCACATACATATTTATTATTGTAAAGTATTTCTTGCAAAAGAGGAAATATAGAGAAAAATATCACAAATAGCCAACCACTAAAATATCAGAAAACATCACAGCGAGAGCCAGGAACATGCATAGGTCCCTCTGTACAGATATCTTCCTCCTGTCCCCTGGGCATTTAGTGTTCTCTGCTAATATCTGAGGTCCCTTGTCCAGCACGTCCTTCCCAGGGCCTCTGTCACACTAGATGGAATATGTTGATACTGCCACTTCCAGGTGCCCACTGGTGTTTCCTGAGAGCCCCTAGAGTAGGACAGGTCACTCCTGAGCTATCCTCTCCCCTGTGGTTGATAAACACCAGTGTCAGAACAGTAATGTCCATCCTCAGGGTAGACGCAACCCCAGTAGACTGGGCCAGGGACCTGGGCGCAAGATGGTTTCGGGGGGTCAGAGGGTCATCCCTGCCCAAAAGGCTGACCCACAGGAAAGAGGTGCGAGGGTGACATGACTCACCAGGGCCTTCTTGGTCAGTGGCTGGGTGGCCATCCTTCCAGTGCCCATGGTGACCAGGGGACAGGCAGGCTGTGGGTAGGGAGAGAGAAAGGCACAGTGAGAGATCAGGTAGAGGCCCACCTCACATTGCAGATAGTCACAGACACACTCACTAGGAGACAAGCAGACAGGAACACACACACACACACATTAATAATGGACACATGTGGGGCACAGGGAAATCTATGGCATCCAAGCACTCTGTAAATATCTATGATTTAATCCTCAGGACACTTGAATGGTGGGGGCTATTTCTACTCACCCTTATTTCACAGATGAGGAAACAGGGCCAAAGACCTAAACCACACGCCCAAGAAGACAGAGCTGCAATTGGTGTTGGGATGACTAGGTCTGGGTTCCAAGGCTTGGTGGACAACTGACATCCACACACTGACACTCACCCAACACACATGCACATGCACACAGCCAGTCCTACAGCCTGGTGGGAGCAATGGGACCATCTGCCTCACTCTGTATCTGACTGTTGGCCCTGGGCCCCAGAAGACACCCCAACTCTGAATCCACCCTCTGGGTCTCCTCCAGATCTCCTGGGGTTACTGTGAGGCTCAATGAAGAGGCACATGTAGGGATCCTGGAGCAGTGGGGCACAAGGTAATGACTCAGTCCCACCCTGTCCAGGTGGTTCAGTTGGTTGGAGCATCATGCCAAACACAAAAGGTCATGTTCAATCCCTGGTCATGGACCAGGCCTATGTTGCAGGTTTCATCCCCCCATCCCTGAAGAGGGTGCTAGTGGGGGGCAACCGATTAATATTTTTCTCTCTCTTCTCTCTCTCTAAAATCAATAAACAAGGCTTCCAGTCAAGACGGCGACATAGGCAGACATGGCTTGCCTCTTCGCACAACCATATCAAAATTACAACTAAAATATAGAACCACCACCACTCAGCAACGTCAGAAATTGAGTTGAAAGGAAGTCTGACAACTACGAAATTCAAGAAATCAGACTAGTAGGAGGAGCACAGACACAGAACCGGCTAGCCCCACACCCATGTGGGTAAAAATGTGGAAGGGATTATCTCAGGAGCGAGGTGTCCCAGACCCACACCAGGCCCTCCAGCCCAGGATTCCAGTGCCAGGAAGATAAGTCCCCACAACTTCTGGCTGAGAAAACCAGTGGTGATTGAGTCAGTGGAGGAGGCTGCTGGAACCCTAAGCAGTTTCGCTTGGGGAACCCACACACATACTCACCTACTCAGACTAGCTCCCACTGAGCTCCAGCACTGGGGTAGCAGCTTGAAAGGCACCAGTGGTACACAGGGAGAGACTGAAGTATCTGGCATCAAGGTGAGTAGAGGCCACTGTCCCTTTGCTGAGCCTTCCCCCTCACAGAGCTGATAGACTGGTGCCATATCTGAGACTCTATGAACCTAACACCGTGTGACACTCTTTGGAGGCTCCACCACACCCAACGTACGGCCTACCCAAGCTGCTTTTCCAAAAGAATGGTTGGTCTTGGCTCCTAAATCCTATCAAATAAGCAACAGCTGGCTTTGGAGAGCCCTAGCCACAGCCAGATTACAGTCACAGATTGGCTTCACCTGGAAATCTCCAAGCCCAGCAAAAGTAGTAGCCATCTCAGATTGCTTTACAGCTCAGGCAGGGTGCCCGGGGCAAAACACAGTGGGGGCTGACCTTGCTGTACCACCATGGAAACCCCAGGGCCAGCACACCCAGTTGACAGCTACAGACCACATCGGAGCACTACCACCCTGCCCCTGCACAGCTGATCCTCCACGGATGGCAGAGGTTTGCGGTCAGTGGTCACAGCCAGTCCTTGCAGCTGACTGGCCTGGATAAATCCCTCCCTTTGTTCTGACAACAGCGACCAAGACTCAACTACAAGAGGAGAGTGTACTCAGCCCACACGAAGGGCACACCTAGATCACCCAGTTTGGGTGATAGGGGAGGCTGTGTCCCTGGATCCTACAGTACACCTACTATATAAGGCCACACTACCAAGACACAGAGTCAAAGTAGCTCTACCTAATGCATGGAAACAAACACAGAAAGGCTGCCAAAATGAGGAGATAACGAAACAGGGCCTAAATGAAAGAACAAATCAAAACTCCAGAAAAAGAACTAAACAAAATGGAGATAAGCAATCTATCAGATGCAGAGTTCAAAACACTGGTTATAAGGATGCTCAAGGAATTTAGTGAGGACCTCAGCAGCATAAAAAAGATCTAGTCAGAAATGAAGCATTCATGAATTGAAATAAAGAACAATTTACAGGGAAACAACAGTAGAATGAAGCCGAGAATCAAATCAATGATTTGGAACATAAGGAAGCAAAAAAACAACCATGCAGAACAACCAGAAGAAAAAAGAATCCAAAAAAATGAGGACAGTGTAAGCAGCCTATGGGACAACTTTAAGAGGTCCAACATTCGCCTCATAGGAGTGCCACAAGGAGAAGAAAAAGATCAGGAAATTGGAAATCTATCTAAAAAAATAGTGAAAGAAAACTTCCCTGGCCCTGGCAGTGGATTTAGTGCCGGCCTGCAAATCAAAGGGTTGCGGGTTCAATTCCCAATCTAGTACACATGGCTGTGTTGCAGGCCAGGTCCCCAGTAGGGAGCATGCGAGAAGCAACCACACAGTGATGTTTCTCTCCCTCTCTTTCTCCCTCCCTTCCTTTCTTTAAAAATAAATAAATAAAATCGAAGGAAGGAAGGAAGGAAACAAACTTCCCTAATTTGGTGAAGGAAATAGACATGCTGGTCCAGGAAGCACAGAGCATCCCAATTATGATGAATGTAAAAAGGCCCACTCCAAGACACATCATAATCAAAATGCCAAAGAGAGAATCTTAAAAGCAGCAAGAGAAAAGAAGTTAGTTACCACATGGTTGCCAGATGGGAGCAGGGAGGGAGAGAACAGGTGAAGAGGTGAGGGTATTAAGAAGTACAAATAGGTAATACAGAATAGCCAAGGGAGGGTAAAGTATAGTATAGGAAATGGAGAACCCAAAGGACTTATATGCACGACCCATGGACATGAATAATGGTGTGGGGATTGTCTGAGGGAGTAGAAGATGCTGAATGGAGGTCGGGGGGGCAACAGGGGAAAAATCAGAACAACTATAGTAGCATAATCAATAAAATATAATTTAAAAAAATGAAATAAAATAAAGATATAAATGATGTTTATCGTAGCGCTGTTCCTAGAAACATCAAGAAACAAACAAACCCTGGGTAAGCAGACAGAGGGCCAGGGGTTCATTCTAAACTCTGAAGTTGCCACCAGGAAGCAGGAGTTAAGTTACATCCTTGGGTGTAGTGATTACATGATTTCTTTAAACAGAATTTAATTTTCAGAAATATTCTTTCTGGACTTGTAGTGTCTGACTCCTATCCCTGCACAGCGAGGGCAACAATACGGGCTCCTTTTGCCAGATGTGGAAGGCATCAGAGTCCCAGAAAGAACGGTGGGCCCAGGGCACCTGACACCTGTACAGGACCTTGAAAATATCATCATTTCTTTCAAAATTATAAGAGAAAAAACGAATCTAATCCAGCCTGGACTGTATTTGTCCATATAGCAATGCAGTCACAACTTTAACTTCTACGTTACTTAAAAGGAGGTCATAAAGGCACAGTGGCCCGAAAGTGACAAGTGCAGGAGGCCTGGTGACCTCTGAACCCAGTGTGGCCTCAGATCTGTGGCTGCAGAGCCAGGGGTGGCAGCTGCTCCTGCTCCTCCTCCTCTGTCCACGCTTTCTAGCATTTCCTGCCCTCCATTGTTTCTAAGGGAAACAAGGATTTGCCATCTGTGGGTTAGTGTGGAGGCTCTTGAACCCGGATTCCTGAGTGGGGATGGTGAGGGTTCCTACCTCAGACTTACTGACAGGCCTACAAAATGCCGAGAACCATACCCTGAGCACCCAACACACATACTCCCTGAACAAATCCACCCAGGTCAGTACTGGGTAGGGGTCGGACCCTCTTTCTTGACCCCACACTTGGCTACCACACACGTCCTGTCCTCCCGGGGCCAGGGGAGGCTCTGAGGGCAGGAAGGAGATGAGCTCTGAGGCCCTCAGGCAGGCAGCTCCGCCAGGCCCGCCTGTCCAGCAGGGCCGTCTTCTCCACACTCTCGGGAGGGCACTTCCGACGCACGCACACACCAATGTCAGCCGTGCCCAGAGACGGAGGCACAGGTGCACACAGACCGGGGAAGGCTCGGACAGGAGAGACGCGCCCCATACGCACGGACACATTCACACCAGACACAGGTGCACAGGAAGAGACCAGACACAGGTGGACACCTGGATGGCGCCCTCACAGGGAGACACGGAGGAGGGAAACAAAGGCAGACATGCACACAGACGTGGACACGGACGGACCCCGGAGAGACCAAGACAGGCAGCACACACACAAGCAAAGGCGAGTCACAGGTGGCCTCACGGACACACGCAGTGACAAGCAGGGAGACATACTTACCGAGACAGCCCGAGAGTCTGAGCCTAACACACACATACACACACACCGCCACAGGCATCACCTTTACTCGCACGACCCCGCCCCTTCCCCGGGCCGCACACTTTCTCCTCCCGCACCTGCGGGATTCCAGCTAGACTCACCGCGCGGCTTCCTCAGGAAAATGACGGGCGGGCGCCAAAACCCCCTTCGCACTGCGCCTGCGCGCGCCCACAGACTACATTTCCCAGAAGTCCGCTTTCCACCGCCGCCGTCGCGAACGCTCGGGCCTCCCGGTAGTGCGAGCGTGGCTGGGGACGCTAAAACCTGCAGGCGGTCGCGCGCCGCTCTGTATCCCAGAAGATCCCGCAACGGCCATCAAGAAGGCGGTGCTCGAGTGGCATCTGGAGGACAGACGCGCAGGGGAGCAGGGGTGGGAGCCAGAACAGAGCGAGTGGACAGAGGGAGTAGGGCCCGGGACCAGGGGTGGGGAGTTGGCGATTGGGGAGAGGGTGAGAGAGGTGCAGGGAGATGGTGAGGGAGGAATGCGGTGGGTCAGCAAGTAAGGAAATTGCAGGGAAAAAAAAAAAAAATGGGGCCTTGGGTAGATGCAGGAAAAAGAAAGTAGCCCCTCTGCAGAAATGCTGCCGTGCAGCCAGGGGTCCTAACGGTCGTGCTGACTTACAGAAGATTTGTAAAGCGTGCAAGAGAAGCAAGGAAGCAAAGGATCGTAACCAGCAAAGAAGTATTAGCCCTTTGCCTTATCGGCCAGGCCCCGTTGTGGGCATGTTATAGTTACAGAACCAAAGTGGGGGTTCCATTGCCCACTGCCCCAAATAGGCCACTTCTAGAGGCAGAGGATGGTGAGAAAGAAGAGGTTTGTCATTCAGATGCTGCTGGGTCGGGGAGAATGGGAGACTCTTGTCTCAAAGCCCACCCCCTCCGGGAACGTCCAGGAAAAACCCAGTTGTCCTCAGCCAGACCAGAACAGAAGACAGTGTCCAGAATTCCTGCTCCCATTCAAAGCACCGTCTTTTGGGAACCACAGACAGCCGCTGAGCAGTCACCCAGGCGGGTCACTTTGATCCCTGCCGCGTCTCAGCTTCAGACTCCCTCCTAGAACTCGCCTGCGGGACCAGCACCACCATCGACCAGTCAGTCCCTTTCCAGGGCCAGAAGTACTCACAACATAACACCTATTCTGGTCGCCAGGGTTGAGAGAGCATCTCTACCTTCCCCTGCCTTTTGTATTAGTTTCAGGTTTGAAAACGGTGAGATTGGCCAATAAACTTCCCAAACATTCCCACTAGATAGAGTCCAACCGCGACCAATCTCTTCCTTTCAATAGTCCACACTGACAGGCTAGTCTTCGGTCCAGCATCTCCCCGCCTCCCCACTATTATGATCTCTGTGGTGCAAGTGCCCGCCCTCCCTTGCTACCACACCCAATCTGATACCAGAAACCGGTAGGAGGGCTTTCCCCCTACCCAATCATCTTGATAGACTAACACGTGCTCAGTGCAATACTTTCTATTACCGTCATCTCGCCCAGCACGGGACTGAGCTTCCAGAATAGGATGCTCCAATTTCAAGGCTGGTGCTCGGTTACCTAGGCAACATGGTCCCGCCCTCTGCCTCATCAAACACTGGACGACAGAGATTTCTTCTGGTAGCCCCTATTTTTTCTTCCTGCCCTCTGGCTTTTCCCAGTGGCCATGCCAGGTTATCAGTATCGTTAAGATGCACAAATTCATTTAATCCTGGGAACCAAGCTACATTCCAGATGAGGACAGTGACACAAACTAGGGAAGTCACAGGAGAGGAAACTGGGGGGGGGGGTGCTGGGGTGGAAAAGGGTGTCTCCAGGCTGGGACCTCCTTGAACCATAAACAAAGCCAAGTGCAAAAGCCTTTACTGAATGTCTCAGTGACCACAAAAATGCCAATGGCAGCCACCTTAGGTGGTGATTAATGACATCTTTTTCTTCTTTAATGTTCAGCGGAAGATATGTTCATTGATTTTAGAGAGAGGCAAGGAAAGAGAAAGAGAAACATTGACATAAGAGAAAAATATCCTTCGGCTGCGTCCCATAGGCACTCCATCTGGAATTAAACCTGCAACCTAGGTTTGTGCCTTGACCAGGAATGGAAACCAATTTTTTGGTGCACAGGGTGATGCTCTAAAGCAACTGAGCCACTGAGCCAGGCTTGAACTCCCCTTTCAGATAGACCTGTTCCTGGCTTTGACCTAAGCCTGCTGATCTGTCCACAGTCCTGGACTCTCCCCATAGACCTGGCTTTCATGCTGAGTCAGACCAGATGGATCCGTCCGTGATTGAATCTCTAGGCAGAATGCACAGCTCTGTCTACCTCTGACTTCTTCAAAGAACCAATATGCCTGGGGAAGAGCCCTGCTGCCGTCTGGAAACCAAGCTCTCTGGTCCATGGGGACCTTGGGATGAAAGCAGATGACGGCAAAACCTGCACAGTCATTTTTAAGAGGCAGCTGTGGCTTTTAGGGTGGCAGGGCCTATCTACAACCTGACTGAAGTTATTAACATGGAGTTTCTAAAAAATTTTGTGGCAAAAAAATGTACTCCCCCCAAAAAAGAAAAACAAAAGACAGATGTGCCAAGATTCAGGATGATGGCTACCTTGGCTTGGGGGAAATTGAGGGAGTGCTATGTAAGGATATGTGAGTTATTGGCAAAGTTCTAGTTTTTATGTTGGGATGTGGGATCAAAGGAGGCTATCATAGTGTATTTACCAGAACACAGCATGGCTATACTTCATGCTAACTCAAATGATAAACATTTGAAATCATGTGGCAGTAGCATTTGTTTTGAATGACATGAAGCCCGAATGACATGAAACCTTGCAACTTAAAATTTCCTAAAAATCCTTTATTTTTTTAAAGTTTATTTATTTTTAGACAGAGGGGAAGGGAAGGAGAAAGAGGGAGAGAAACATCCATGTGTAGTTGCTTCTCGTGTACCCCCTACTGAGGACCTGGCCAGCAACCCAGGCATGTGCCCTGATCTGGGAATTGAACCGACGACCCTTTGGGTTTCAGGCCAGTGCTCAATCCACTGAGCCACACCAGCCAGGGCATATCACAGCATATTTAATAATGATAGTGAATATTTCATAGTAAGAGGCTGATACACATTGGGCATTGTAATTATGGGATGGGGAATATTAACTGGATTCAATCTATGGAGAAGAAAAACAGGGTAACCCCCACCGAGTTCCTGCAAAAAGGCAGGGGGACTGGGAATGGTGCCCAAGGAGAGGAAGGCAGTTTTTGAGGCACACTGCGTAACAAAGGCAGAATAACAGCTCTTGCCTTCCCAAAGGGCGGAGCTGGGGGAGGCCGCTCCTTGGTGCAAATTGTAAACCTGACTGTGAGGAAGTGAGCAGGCAGAGCGACTCATGACAAAGTAGCGGGCAGCGCATACAGCCACCATTTGAGCTGTGGGGGCCCAGATGCCTCCCCTTGGACTAACAGATGCATGTGCACCTGGGCACAGCTGGGAAGCTTTTGAGCTGACTAAAGATGGCAGCCGAAAAAGGGTCAGAGACTGGGGAGCTGACAAAATGGTGAACACTGAGGCACCCATAGGAAAGGCTGGGTATTCCCACTGGCATCCTGCGCACCTGGGATTTTGGGACAGCTTTTAAAAGTTAACACAAGCTCTCTCACATTCTCTCTCCCTCCTGTTCTGGGTGTGGGCACTTGGTAAGAGGCTGGTGTGGCTCACTAGATTGAGTGCAGGCCTGGGAACCAAAGGGTCACTGGTTAGATTCCCAGTCAGGGCACATGCCTGGGTTGCAGGCCAGGTCCACAGTAGAGGGTATGGGAGAGACGACCACACATTGATATTTTTCTCCCTCTCTTTCTCCCTCCCTCTCCCTCTCTAAAAATAAATAAAATCTTTAAAAAAAAAGTTACTCTCTTGCTTTGCAGCTTGGTGCAAGCTCTCTCACTGGGCTTTTGGCATTTACATTCTGGGCACTCTGTCCCTGCTCCGGGAATGGATGGAAGCACTCCTGGGACCAGGAGATGCCAGCCCCACCAGGGGCTTAGACCCCACATAGATGGGCGCCCGCTCCTGGAGGGAGGGTCTCTCCCAGGGATGTGTGCCTCCCTGGGCTCCAGCATGTGCTGTGCTACCATGACCAGTGTGGCACAGCACACGGCTTCTGGATCACTACATGGAGATGGAGAACAGCGCACCCCAGATCCTGAAAGAGAGAGCTGTTGCCAGACAATGGTGACTCTGAAACCCACAAGTGCACATTCCAGAGAGGAGGGAGATCTGTTTGCATGACTGGCTTAAGGACAGATAAGGAAATGAGGAATTTCTGGGCAGAGGTTTTGGCTTGAAGTCTTTTAGGGAGCAAGGAAAGTTTTGGGTCTCGTGAGAGAGAAGGGCTCAGAGCAGGAGGGCTCTCACCACCCCCAAGGCTGGAAACCTGTTAGTAAAAACCTGTTTCCTTCAGCGCAAATAGTTGGGTAATGTGGATTCAAGGCACCAAGCAGTGGAAACCCAGTTTGCAGGGTTACAGTGGGTCCCAGTACCTGATGTAGGATCTGTGTGAATTAGCTCACGGAACCCACACAACGCAATAGGGTATATTTCCTTACAGAATCTGCTTACAGAGGAAGACATTGAGGCTCAGAAAATGACTGGAACACACTGGTCGGCGCACACAGACCTGGTGCCAGAGTTCCTGTTCCCAACGAGATCCAATCAGTCGCATGCTTCTTACTGATCTTATCAGCACTGCTGGGGTGATTTCCCTTCATCTCATCTTCTTCCTACCCCTTCCCTTCCCTCCTTTGCTTCTTCCCCTCCTCCTCTCCCCTTCCAACTGTCCCTGCCCATCAGGTCCAAGCAAGTAGAGGTGGGGATGGCCTCTGGGCTGCATAAGCACACACAGCACACTCCCCAGAGGGTGAGGTGAGCCCCTCCCACCACACAGCCACCGTTGAGTCTATCTGGTTAATTCACTGGCCCTGGTGTTTTCCTCATGCAGAGTATCAGACCTCTGAGCCTTGGTCTCCTCAGGAGAAACCCAGAAATAATAATAGGTCTCTGAGTCTTATTTAATTACCCATTTATTAATATAATACTTTACATATTATTTTATTGTTAATAGAGCACCATTTTTAGATTTGCTATTTATTATTAACAAGAGATTGCTATCATCATCAATAATGAAATCATTAAGTACACCATGACTAAGGCTGAGGGTAAGGCATAAATTAGATAATGTGCCCACCACACTGAAGGCACTTTATTTTCACAAAATTCCAGCCAGCATGGAGTGGGTGGGGGATCCTTTGTGATCTGAGGATTGTTCTCCTGTAACTGAAACAGCCCTGTGGGGAAAGGGGGCCAGCCTGGCTGGGTTTCTGGAAAGGGGGCCCTTCCCCCGACCTCTGACACATAGGGTCTGGGCCCTGCCTCTGGTCTGACCATTCCCAAGCCAGGAATCCAGGGCTGGGAGGTGCAGGCGGCCTCATACTTTGGGCAGGATTGCTGGGTTCCTATTGGGTATTCATGCCCACTCCCTCCAAGTGTTGACACTCATTTTGACAGGACAATTGCTACCTGTTATCTTTTGCATCTGACAACTGTTTAAAGTAATGTAGGTCTCCAATATTAAAAGATTTATTTAAACTGCCTTGGCTGGTGTGCTTCAGTGAATTGAATGCTGTCCTACAAAACCAAATCGTTGCTGGTTTGATTTCCAGGGACATGCTTGGGTTGTGGGCCAGGTCCCCGGTGGGGGCATGTAAGAGGCAACCACACACTGATGTTTTTCTCCCTGTTTCTCCTTCCCTTCCGCTCTCTCTCTGGAGATGTGAATAAAATCTTTAAAAAATAAAATTTATTTAAACAAAATACGACATACCACTATGAGAAACTTTGGCAATCAAAGCCAATACTGTTATTTCCTAACACTGAACAAAAATAATTTTCCCCTCACAAACTCAGCAACTTCTACTGTTACAGGGAAACTAGGGGTTAGGCGTGGGGAAAATGAGGACACCCAGAGATGGTGACACCCTAATCTCTGGACTAGATTTAAGCCTGTGTGACATAGGAAGAATGTCCCCATGGAGCCCACCTTCCATTCTTCCTTTCTCCTCCCCCTTCTCCACTTTACTGTCCGGGAGATGGAGACCCAGAGACACTAAATGTGTTGTCTGAGCTCTTAAAACATTTTACTAAATCTCATTCTGGAGCCACAGTGGCCGAGCCACGTTCCCAGATACTAGACCTGTTGGAAGACTTGGTTTCCATGTGGCCCTGTGGATGCTCTGGAAGCAGCTCGTGTGCATGGCATGGCCTCTCCCCAGCACCCAGATTCCTAAGATCCATCTGGGCAGGACTTCTCTACAGTCCTACCTATAGGCTCCAATATCAAGTCTGGCACTGGTGCATGAGCTCAGCCCACAGGTGTGGATTCTGAGATCCAACGTGGCCACTGCTACGTGTGCATCCTACTCTAATGTTTATGTTCCAGCTGAAGGTTTTCCTGCACTTGCCACACAAGTACCACTTCTCTCCTGTGTGGATCCTCCGGTGGAGGGTGAATGAGAAATGCCTGATAAAGGCCTTGCCACACTTGTAGGGTATCTTGCTGACGTGGTCGACCTGGTGCATCGCCAGGGTCGAGCACGTTGTAAAGTGCATCAGGCAGATGGAGCACTAGTAGGGCTTTGCCCAGTTATGCATGAGCTTGTGGTTGTTGTGGGTCAACTGCCAGGTGACCTGCTTTCTGTACATGGTGCAGAAGGGCTTCTCCCAGTGTGCATCCTCTGTTGCAGGATGAATTGCGTGTTCTGGCTGAACGCTTTTCTGTAGTCCCTGCATGTATATGGCTTGTCCTAGATGTGGATACTCCAGTGGGTGGTGAGGTACAATGGCCGGGTGAACTGTTTCCCACACGCGGCGCATGGGAAGAGATTCTACCTGGAGTGGATTTGTTACAGCTTCTTCAAGGACGAGTTACAGCCGAAAAAGGCCTTGCAGCACTCCATGCACTCACATGGCTTCTCCCATTGTGTCTCATCTGGTGCAGTATGAAGTTTGCATCCTGGCTAAAGGCCTTGCCGCAGTATTTGCACTTGAAGGGCTTCTCCCCGGTGTGCACACGCTGGTGGATGGCGAGTTTCGAAGGCCGAGTGAACTGCTTCCCGCATGTATCGCACAAGAAGGGCTTCTCCCCAGAGTGAATTAGTTGGTGGTTCTTCAGGGACGAGTTACATCGGAAAGCCTTGCCGCAGTCCTCACATGTGTACGGCTTCTCCCCAGTGTGGATGCGCTGGTGGATGGTGAGGCTCAACTGATGGGTGAACTGCTTCCCACACATGGAGCACAAGAAGGGCTTCTCCCTGGTGTGCGTCCTCTGGTGCAGCATGAGGTGCCCCTTCTGGCTGAAGGCCTTGCCGCAGTCCCCACATGTGTACGGTTTCTCCCTGGAGTGTGTCCTCTGGTGTACGATGAGGCTCTCGTTCCGCGTGAAGGCCTTTCCACAGTCCCCGCACACATACGGCTTCTCCCCGGTGTGCGTCCTCTGGTGTGCGATGAGGTACTCATTCCGGGTGAAGGCCTTGCCACATTCCCCACACGTGTACGGCTTCTCCCCAGTGTGCATCCTCTGGTGAACGATGAGGTTCCTGTTCTGGCTGAAGGCCTTCCCACAGTCCTCGCACGTGTACGGCTTCTCCCCACTGTGAGACCTCTGGTGCCGGATGAGGTGCTTGTTCTGGTTGAAAGCCTTGCCGCAGTCCACGCACATGTACGGCTTCTCCCCAGTGTGCACACGCTGGTGGATGGTGAGGCACGATGGCCAGGTGAACTGCTGCCCACATGTGGTGCATAAGAGTTTCTCCCCGGTGTGGATTTGTTGGTGCTTCTTCAGGGACGAGTTACTACCGAATGCCTTCCCACATGCCCCACAGGCGTACGGCTTCTCCCCGGTGTGCACACGCTGGTGGATAGTGAGGCATGACTGCTGGATGAACTGCTTCCCGCAAGTGGCACATGAGAAGAGCTTCTCCCCGGTGTGGATTCGTTGGTGCTTCATCAGGGACGAGTTATAGCCGTAAGACTTGCCGCAGTCCCCACACTTGTAGGGCTTCTCCTCTGCACAGACTTGGGAGGGAGCACTGAGGCTTGAAGTACCTGAGTTCTTTCTACACGTGGTGAATGGGTAACTTTCTGCTCCTCTAAGCCCTTCCGATCTTGGTGGGGCCGGAGTGGGGCTTTGGTGGACGAGTGCCTTAAATTCATGACATACCGGGGCTAACGCCTGGGACATGTCCAACTGCCCCAGACAGGACGTGAGGCTCCCATGTTGCCGCCCCACCTGGTCACCCTGTGTCCCCGCTCCTTCAGAGGCGCAACCCCGTGCACCATTCCTTATGGGTCTTTCTGCCTCCACTGCAAGGGTTGGTCTCTCTTTCCAAATGTCCTCCTGTGGGTCCAATTGTCTCATGTCAGGTCTAGTCTCCAAGTCTGAGGAGAGAAAAAGAGATGACAACATACATGTAGTTAATGGCACTGTGAGGGAGGGCCATCACAAGACATAAGACGTGGCCTTAGAGCGGGGGACAGCCTCTCATGGTGACAGAGGGAGAAGGGAAGCAGTGAGCTGAGACAGTGAGGTGTAGGGAGGTGAGCAGAGAGGTAGAAAGGTCCCCTGGGAGTGGGCGCAAAGGTGGGCAGTGGAGCTCAGAGCTGGGCAGACAGACCCCTGGAGAGAAAGAGAAGGAAGGAGGAGCAGACCAAAGACTCCCGCAAACACAGAGGGTTCACTGCACCTGGCTCCTCACTTCCATGCCTTGTCCTGGACGCCCCCAGCCAGTTGTGCTTCTCAAAACACTGACTTTTATTAGAAATGATAAAATAACACCTGACTCTCATGTAGCTGTGGTTGTCCTCTGTGTCCCGACCAGCCAAGTAACTTCCTGCCCTCCCACACTGCCCAGGAGTAGCCCAGCCCCAGCTGCTGACTCCTCTCCCCTCCTCCCTTCCTGCTGACCACAGCTGCTCCAATCCCCTCCTGCTTGTGTCCTGTGGGTTCCTCTCTGTCTCTGGTCTGGGGGGCTGTCCTGAGTTCCGGACCTTAGGGTTCACGCCAACATTTGATAATTGAGGAAAACTCATTAAAAAGGTGAAGATCCTGCCATATGGAGCCCTCCTTCCTAAGAGGCAACCGAAAAAGCGGGAGTGGTAAGCAGCTGTCTCCCTGCCCCCATTTAAGGCACACTGGACCGACAACCCCTGAGTTTGAGACCCCTCCACTGAGCCACAGGAGCCAGGGCTTAAGTATGTTCTTTATGCTCACACGAGAATGGATGCCCCCACCCGCACCCTTCTCCGAGCGGGGCTGAGGAAAAATCCAAAGCCTATTGGGCATCCCCTCTCCGGTATCACAAACCGAATGCACTGGATGCAAGACTTGTGATTTCGGGACCTTCGCTCCCAAATAATGAAGGGAAAACAAGGCCCATCAAAGGGATTTTGCAAAACAAGTCAGACACACAATGACCGATACCATTAGTCATTGATTTCAATCATATGAGGCAACTAGAATTGTCACACTGATAGAGAGAAAGTAGGACACGGGTGACAGGGCTCGGGGAAAGGGATGGAGAGCTGCTGTTTAGAGGGGACAGAGGGTCAGCTGCGGATGTTTGAGAGCTCTGGAAGTAAATGGTGGTAATGGTTGAAATAATGTGAATGAATGTACTCCATGCCATGGAACTGTACACGTAAAGGTAGTTAAATAGTTAATTTTATGTCATGCAGATTTTGCGACCATTAAGAAAATGAATTTGTGCCCTGGCTGGTGTGGCTCAGTGGAATGAGTGCTGGCCTGTGAACCAAAGGTTCACCAGTTCGATTCACAGTCAGGGCATGTGCCTGGGTTGCAGGCCAGACCCCCAGTAGGGAGTGCGTGACAGGCAACCACACATTGATGTTTCTCTTCTTGACTTTCTTACTCCTTTCCCCTATCCCTAAAAATAAATAGACTTTTTCAAAAGAAAGAAAATGAATTTGTTAAATAAAAAAAAATTTACTAGTCATCCTAGATCCAACCTTTCCATCACACCACCCAGACTGTTAACAAAAGCCACCACACAGGAGAACAGCTTGAACTGGATCAGACTGACACACCACCGCTGCCGATGCAGCAGCCTCCCCCGCTTTCTACAACCCACTGTCCACTCTGCAGGAAGAGGACCTCAGGAGTCAGACCAAACCCTCCAGCACCTTCCCAGTACATGGGGGATCACAGGCAATGCCTTTGCACTTTCCCAACTCCTCTCCGCCATCCAGCCTCACCAGTCCATGGTTCCCTTTGATTTCCTGCTTCAGGCCCAGGGCTTCCAGCCTTAGGGCCTTTACACCTGCCCTTTCCCCGGCCTTCCCATGGGTGCTCATCCTTGAACCTCAAGAAACCTTTGAACCTCATGGGGAGGCCTTCTCTGATGGTGGAAAGGAAGCTCCCGCCTGTCACTCTCTGGCCTGCATCATTGTGAGCAATCCTTTCGATGCTCTTCCCCATTCTGTGCACTGACAGATCCCGCAGTGGGAGGTGAACTCTGTGAAGGCAAGGGCCTATTCAGTCCCCAACTCCCAGTGTCCAGGACACAAAAGGCACCTGATAAACCTTGACCAAGCATAGGCCACATGCTGGCATGGTACCAGGTAGCCCTCACTGCATGTGAATAGGTGCTGGTATGATCACACCCATTGCACAGACTGGGAAACCAAAGCTGTACGAACACGGCCATACCCTCAAGGTCACCCAGCACATTGCATTCATCATGTGGTCCATGAGTCACTATCTGCCCCCTATAACTATCCTATCCCAGAAGAAAGGATTTGAGAAATACAAAAGGTAGGAGAATGATCCTGGTTTCATGACTCTGAGGTGTGGGGGTGATGCTGGATATCAGAGCAGGTGATGCCTGGGACATGGAGACTGAGGGTAACTTACCAGAGGGAAGTGGGAAGGACAGTGGTGATGGGTTTGGTTTGGGGCCAAGGAGTCTGAGACATGCTGGGGACATAACTGGCCACTAGCGCCCAAGACTGGACACAGAAGAGTCTTGGTTGTGAACGTGGTCGGAAGTGCAATCCCCAAAGACAGTAATTGATAAACTGGACTCCAGTTACAGCTAAATTACAAGCTTCTGCTCATCAACAAATGGTGCTGGGTATCCACATTCAAAAGAGTGACAATACGTGGTGATGGGAGGTGATGTGACTTTAAGTAGTGGGCACACAATGCAGCATACAGATCGCTTATCCTAGAAATGTACACTTGAAACCTATGTGATCCTATTAGCCAATGTCACAACAATAAATTTAATTTTATTAATGTTTAGTAAATTTAACATTGATGTTAGACCCATTTTATTTCATTTGCAACAATAAACTCAAAATGGACCAAAGACCTAAATAAAGAACTAAAATTGTAAAATTCTCAGAACAAACAAGAATAAATCCCTTGGCCTTTGGTTAGGCAATGATCCCTTATATACAACACCTAAAGCACAAGCAACAATACAATAAATGAACTGGACCCCATCAACATTAAAAACATTTGCGTTCCAAATGATGCCATTGAGGAAAAAGTCTCCCAACAGAATGCGACAAATAGTTGCTAAACATATATCTGTTAGCCCTGGCTGGTGTGGCTCAGTGGATTGAGCGCTGTCCTGTGAACTACAGGGTCATAGGTTCAATTCCCTGATCAGTGCACACACCTGGGTTGCAGGCCAGGTCCCCATTAGGGAGCGCATGAGAGGCAACCACACATCAATGTTTCCTTCTCTCTTTTCCCCCTCCCTTCCCCTCTGGCTAAAAGTAAATAAAATCTTAAAAAAAAAAAAATCTTGAAAACGTCGTACAAAGAATTAACAAAAACAGAATATGGAAAGAACTTTCCATATTGAATAATAAGGAAGCAAACAACCCACTAAATAAACAGGCAAAAGACCTGAACCAGACACTTCACCGAAGAGAATATACCAACGGCAAACAAGCACCCGGAAAGGTCCTCAGTATCAGCTGCCACCTGGGTTGTGGTAAGAATGCACACCAATGAGAATGGCTGCAATGAGAGAGACTGAGCATATTCAGCTTTGACAAGCACAGGACACAATGCAATTTCAGGCGCCTGCTGGTGAAAATAAAAAACAAGATGACTCCTTTGGAAAAAAGGTTGGCAGTTTCTGAAAAAGTTAAATAAGTACCTCTGTATATGCCTGAACCATTCTCAACAGAATGGACAGATTGTGTCTAGAGAAAAATGTCCTGAACTGGAAACAGCCCATGTGCCTATCATCAAGTGAAGGGATAAACACATGGTAGTCTGTCCATAAAGTAGAATATTTACTCAGAAGTAAAGAGAAGTTAACTATTGACCTGGCTGGGTGGCTCAGTTGGTTGGAGCATCGTCCCGTGCATCAAAAGGTTTGAGTTGGATCCCCAGTAGGGGCCCGTATGGGAGGCAAGTGATTGATATTTCTCTCTCTCTCCCTCTCATCCATTAAATGAGTTTCAGGTGAGGATTTAAATTTTTTTTTTTAAAGATAAAAATGAAGGGAACTATTGATACATACTGACGATGTGAGTGGACCTCATAAGAATGATGCCAAGTGTAAGATGTCAAATAAAAAAAAGACTCCCTGCCACGTGATTCCATGAATATAAAATTCTAGAACGGGCAAGCTAAACCGCAGCGACATAAAGCAGTCCACTGGTTGCCGACGGATGGAAGTTGACCGAAAGAAGGGAGAAAGTTTTTGAGCTATTGGACGTGTCTGCTGCATCACGAGGATGATTTCCCAGGTGAACGGAAATGCCAAAATGCATCAGATTGTTCACATTAACTGTGTGCCGTTAACTGTAGGTCAGTTACACCCCTACATAGGCTGTTAAAGAAATGAGACGGTACTCTACTTCTGAAAGTTAGTGTTTTTCCTGAACAATGTTATCCAGAAACATCTTTCTGTGTCAGTGACGGTAAAGATTGCTCACTGTTGACCTGCGCCGTGATTTCCATCATATTGATACACCCTGATATGTTTGGTCAGCCTTGTAGGTGGGTATCTAAGGCATTTATCTAGATTTTTCTTCCTATGAAAAACTGCACACTTACAGAAAAAATCTTAAAGGATATATTCCAGAAATAAAATTGTTTAAATTTGGTTGATAATACCAAACTGCCTTCCAAAAGAGCTGTACCAACTTTATGCTTCTAAAATAAAGAGTCCCCTTCCCTACAACTTCATACTACAGGATGCTGTTACTTCTTTTCTTTTTACTGACTCACCAGGAATATGCTTAGAGACGGAGGAAGGGGATGGGGAGGGAAAGCAGGAGAGCAATAGTGAGAGAGAAACAGAGAGGAAGAGAGAGAAAAACACTGATAAGAGACATAGACTGGTTGCCTCCCATATGTTCCCTGCCTGGGGATCAAACTCACAACATAGGTACGTATCCTGACAGGGAATTGAACCCGCAACCTTTTGGTGTAGGGGGCAAAGATGCAAGCAACTGAGCCACATCCAACCAGGAACGTTATTCTTTATCTCTGTGTATCTCATGGATGAGAATTTTATTTCTATGACTCAATTGGTACTTCTTTGACTATTAGTATGGTTAAAAATCTTTTATAAAGTATAACTCCATACAGTTCCACATCTATGATTTGCATGCTCATAAACTTGGTCCATTTTTCTATCATTCAGTCAGTCTTTTTCTAGTTTATTTCTAAGAGCGCTTTATGTATTTAAAATACTCTGACTATTGTAATGCAGTAAATACTCTTCCTCACTTCATCACCTATCAAGTTTATTTTTAGCTTTGAGTTATTTGAACGTTTCACCTATTCAGACCTGTGCATTTTTTCTGTTTCTGTGCCATCCTGAGGTGACAGGCAGAAGGTGTGTAATGCAGCCAAGCTGCCCCTTACCCAGTGAGACCAGGTTCCAGTAAGTCTCCATCATCACATCTCTGTACAGGTCCTTCTGCGCAGGCTTCAGCTGCTGCCACTCCTCCTGGGTGAAGTCCACAATCACATCCCTGAACGTCACCGACCCCTGTAAGAGGAAGCGCACACCATTCACTGCAGGGCCCTCCTCACAGCAGTTGGGAGACGTGGCCAGAAAGGCCGAGAGGATCAGGAAGGCACACATGATGCACCTGACGTGGTGTCAACAAGGTGCAGAGCTCTGAAGGGCCCGACCACTCAGTGTCCGTGGTGCCTAGTGCACTGAATGGTCCTCAGCTGGTAAAAGAGGAAACTAAGGCACTGATCACAGAGAAGGTAACAGTGGAGACATCATGGTGTAGCATCTTGGCAAACAGTCAAATCGATCCTTAAATGGTTAAACACTGTCATCAAATGACCCATATTTTCCTCTCCTACACTCAAGAGAAATGAGAAGATCAAACAGAAAACTGTACATGAACATTCCCGACAGCATTACTAATAAAAACCAAAAAGTGGAAACAACCCAAATGTACACACGGTCTACCTGTACAACGGAATAGTACACAGTTATTAAAATGCACACCCGCTACAACATAGATGAACATCAAAAACGTGCAGCTCAGTGAAAGCAGCCAGATACCAAAAAACCATGTTGTGTGATTCCATTTATGGAAATATCCAGACCTGGCTGGGCTGCTCGGTTGGTTGCAGCATTGTCCACACACTAAAGGTTGAGGATGGGGTCCCAATTGGGGCGCATGTGGGAGGCAGTTGATCGATATTTCTCTCATACACAGAAGTTTCTCTCCCTTTCTTTCTCCTTCCCTTCTCTCTAAAAATAAACACTTAAAAATAATAAAAACCTTCAAGAATATTAAGAGTCCTGTAGACCAGCAAAGCATATTCTAAATAATTTACCCACCTACATAATTGGTGAACAAACGTTTTCTAAAAATCAAACCTCAGTAATACAGCAAACGATGCTACTCAGAAAGGGATCACGTGACCTCAGTTGTCACCTACCACACGGACAGTTGAGACCACTCGTTATTTATATTCAATTACCGGAATAAGAAAAGAACAGGAGCCAACGTGAAACAATGGTAGCTCCTCCTGCCTGTGGGCGGGAGAATAAACTGTTCCAGCCCACAACTGAGACTTCTAAAGGCCTTAAAAATACCCACCAGAACTCAACCTTCCTCTACAAGGAATCTCCCTTAAAGAAATCACACAGCCCTGGCTGGTGGGGGTCAGTGGACTGAGTGTCAGCCTGCAAACCAGAAGGTCACCTGTTCGATTCAGTCACAGCACATGTCTGGGTTGCGGGCCAGGTCCCCATTTGGGGGGTGAGCAAGAGGCAATCAACCCATGTTTCTCTCACACACTGAGGTTTCTCTCCATGTATATTACCCTTCCTTCTCCTTTCTCTAAAAAAATAAATAAAATCTTTACACAGTTGTTCCACCTTCCATAATGAAAACAAAAAATGCCCTGGCTGGTGGGGTTCAGTGGATTGAGTGTTGGCCTGTGAACCAAGAGGTCGCTGATTCAATTCCCAGTCAGGGCACATGCCTGGGTTGTGGGCCAGGTCCCCAGTGGGGAAGGGTGAGGCAACGGGCTGATGTATCTCTGGCACATCGATGTTTCTCTTTGTCTCTTTCTCCCTCCCTTCCCCTCTCTCTAAAGATAAATAAATAAAATCTGAAAAAAAAAGAAAAAAGAAAAAACGAAAGAAAGAAAAAGTAAAAAAATTATATAAACTGGAGGGGAAAGATTTATGCCCAGCCCTGGCCTAGTGGCTCAGTTGTTTGGAGCGTTGTCTCATATACAAGAAGGCTGCGGATCTGATCCAGGGTAGGGGCACGTGGTTCTCTCTCACATCTGTGTTTCTGTCCCTCTAAAACGCAGTGAGCCTATCCTCTGAGGATAAAAAAAAAGTTTTGCCCAGACATCTATATAATTTAGTGATGAGAGAGAGAGAAAGAGAGAGAGAGAGAGAGAGAATGTTCTTCCACTTATTGATGTATTCCTTCTTGTATGCGCTCTGACCAGGGATCAAACCCACAACCTTGGCATATCAAGATGACCCTCTGACCAACTGAGGAACATGTATATCTTTTTTATTGTAAAGTGTCTCCTGCATACAAGGAAATTTACAGAAGAATATCACAAATAGCTACCGACTAAAACAAAACTTCAGGGTGACCCAGGTTACTCCCCAACATTCTTGGGTTACTCCCCAGAGACATCCTCTGACTGTCCCCTGGACAATTTAATACTGTCTGCCTATTTCTGAAGGTCCTTTGTCCAGCATGTCCAGTCTGGGGCCTCTGTCATACAAGATGGAACATATTTAACCTGCCACTTATAGGTTCCTGCCAGTGTCTCCACACTGACCCCAGTGTAGGGCAGGTCACTCCTCAGCTATTGTCTCATGTGGTTGATAAAAGCCCTTGTCAATAGTGTACTCTCCCTCCTCAGCTGTGAATACAACTCCAGGAGACCAGGCTGGGGGCCTAGGCCCTGAATGGGGCTCAAGAGGGGCAGAGGGTCATCCCTGCTGGGCAGCCTGACTCTAAGGAAGGAAGTACAAGATGGTGACATGACTCACCAGGGTCTTCATGGTCAGCGGCTGGGTGGCCATCCTTCCAGTGCCCATGGTGACTGGGGAAAAGGCAGGCTGTGGGCAGGGGGAGAAAGAGAAAGGCACAGTGAGAGATCAGGTCGAGGCCCGACCCACAATACAAACAGGACAGACGGACACATACACCCACTACAAGACAAGCAGACAGATATGTATACACTCATTCATAGTGAAGGCATGCAAGGGGCCTACGGCTTTCACAGCACTCTACAGACCCTCCAGGAAGCAGTAGTTATGTCCCTGGGTGCAGCGACTTCATGATGTTTTAAATAGAATTTAATTTTTACAAATGTATTCTTTCTGGACTTGTGGTCTCTGCTTTCTATCCCTGTACTTGGAGGCCAACAACATGGGCTCCTTTTTACAGAGGAGGAAGCCACCGGAACAGACTTTCCCAGAAGGCACAATGGGCCCAGAACCCCTGACACCTACAGACATCTTTGTAAATATCTTAATTTTTTTAGCCCTGGCTGATGTGGCTCAGTGGATTGAGTGTCAGACTGGGAACCAAAAGGTTGCAGGCCAGGTCCCCAGTAGGGGGCGCACGAGAGGCAACCATACATTGATGTTTCTCTCCCTCTCTCCTTCCCTTCCCCTCTCTCTAAAAAGAAATAAAATCTTTAAAAAAAAGAAAATATCTTAACTTTTTTAAAGTTATGAGAGAAAATGCAGATGAAATGCAGCCTGGATTATATTTATAGCAATGCAATCATAACTATAATTTTTTTCATTAATTAAAAGGAGGCTATGAAGGAACAGTGGCCCTGGAAGTGGCATGTGCAAGGGGCTGGTGACCTCTGAACCCTGTGTGGCCTCAGATCTGTGTCTGCAGAGCCAGGGGTGGCAGCTGCCCCTGCTCCTCCTCCTCTAACCAAGCTTTCTGGCATTTCCTGCCACGAAACAAGGATTTGCCATCTGTGGGGTGGTTCGCATGGGGGCTCTGGAACCCAAATGCCTGAGTGTGGAGTTAGGTGATTCACTTAAAGTCTCTGAGCCTCAGTTTCCCCATCTGCAAAACGGGACTGATCAGGGTTCCTACCTCAGACTTACTGGGAGGCCTACAAAATGCCCAGAACCATATCCTGAGCACCCAACACACACTCCCGGAAAAAATCCACCCAGGTCAGCATGGGGTAGGGGTCTCTGACCCTCTTTCTTGACCCCACACCTGGCTACCACACACGTCCTGCCCTCCCGGGACCAGGGGAGGCTCTGAGGGCAGGAAGGAGATGGGCTCTGGGGCCGCAGGCAGGCGGCTCCGCCAGGCCTGTCTGTCCAGCAGAGCCATGTTCTCCACGCTCTCCGGAGGGCACCCCTGACGTCAGCCGTGCTCAGAGACAGAGGCCCAGGTGCAGACAGACAGGGGAAGGCTCGGACAGGAGAGACGCACCCCACACGCACAGACACACTCACACCCAGACACACAGTCAGGCGCAGAAGAGACCAGACACAGGTGGACACCTGGATAGCGCCCTCACGCTGAGACACCGCGGAGGGAAACAAAGGCAGACGTGCACACAGAGGGACCCCGGAGAGACCAAGACAGGCAGCCGACATACATACAAGAGCAAAGGCAAGACACAGGAAGCCATCCAGACACACGCGGTGGCAAACAGGAGACACAGAGCGACTGCCTGGGAGTCTCAACCACACACACCCCCCACCCCCACTCTCTTATCAATTGCACACGCCCCTTCCCAGACCTGCAAGTTCTCTACTCCCGTAACCGCCCGGTCCGCAGCGGGAGCCACCCTCAGGAAAGTGACCGAATCCCCCAAAGTCCACCGGCCACACTTCCCCGGCGCGGAAGTGCAGCTACACTTCCCATAATACCGTGCGCCGCCGCCGCCGCCGCCGCCGCCGCCACCGCCACCGCCACCGCCACCCCTCAAAGCGAGGGCCGCCCAACGTACTCGAACCAGACAAGCTGGCGCGGGCGGCTCCAAGTCCCACAAGCCCCCGCGCCACCAGTGTCCAGGAGGCGGGGCTCCTGAGGGATGGGGGGCGGGGGGAGGGGGGAAGGTCGTGCAGGAGAGCGGGGAGAACGAGCCGTGAGAGCAGGATGGGGGCCCGGGAGGAGTGGGGCCGGGGAGGGGGAGAAGAGGGAGAGAGGGGTGCAAAGAGGTGGAGAGGGGGACGGGGAGCAGAGCGAGCTGCAGAGGCGGGAGGGGGAGGGGAAATTGTAGAAAAGGCGGGCAGTGAGCGGAGGCGATAAAAGATGCTGTAAGCCTCTCTGCAGACGTCCTGTGTCCACCCAGGGACCCTGACTGCCGTGGTGGCTTGCAGAAAATTTGTAAAGCCTGCGGAGACGCAAGAAAGCAAATGATGTTAATCAGAGAAGATTAACATGGCCCTTTGCGTTATGTGCCAGCCCCAGTTCTGGACATGTTATTGTTACAGAACCAAAATGGGGTTTCTGCTGCCCGCAGCCCCCCGAGAGGTAAGGTCTACAGGCAGAGGCAGGTGAGAATGGAGAGAGGGTTTTCATTCAGATGCTGCAGGGTCGGGGACCATGGGATACCCTTGTCTCAAAGCGTCCCCCCCCCACCCCCCGCCGCCCGCTCCGGAAAACCCGAGGAAAAAGCTAGCTGTCCTCAGCCCAACCAGAACCGAAGGCAGCGTCCAGAGCTCCTGCTCCCATTCAAAGTACCGTCTCTTGAGTACCTCAGGCGGCTACTGAGCAGTCACCCGAGCAGCTCAGCTCGCTCCCTGCCGCTGTCCAGTTTCGGGCCCCCTCCTAGAACCCACAGGCACCGAGGTCGGCCAGGCCTTTAAGGTCCTGGAAATCACGAGTTAGCACATTTGAGAGGTGGGCAAAAGAGCGTCCCTTACTTACCTTGGGTTTATATTAGTTTCAGGTGTGGGGCGGTTTGACTGCCCAATTAACTTCCCAAAGTTCCCGGTGCAGGAGGTGGGTCCACTAGAGACCAATCGCTTCCTTTCTCCAGGCTAGACTGACAGGCTAGTCTTCAGTCCAGCACCTCCCCCCTGCCGCCATTCTGACCTCCATGATATGATGCAGGTGCCTGATTTCCTTGGTACCACCCCCCAATCAGTTACCAGAAGCTGATAGGCGGACTTTTCCCCTATTCAATCATCTTTATAGACTAGGTCGTGCTCAGTGCGATACTTTCTACAACCATCATCTGGCCCTGGACTGGGATCTGCCTCTAGGATAGGATGCTGCACGTGCAAGGCAGGAGTTCGTTTACCTAGGAAACGTGGTCGCCCTCTGCCTCATCAAAACCAGGACAATGAGAGATTTCCTCTGGTGGCCCCTTACGTTCCTGCCCTCTGCCTGCTCCCAGTGGTCCGGCCAGGTTATCGGTATCATTAAGATGTACAAATTCGTTTAATCCTAGAAATGAAGATACTTTCCAGATATGAGCTATGAAACAAAAGAGGAAGTCACAGAGGGAACCGGGGGTCCTGGGGTGGGGAAGGGGGTCTCCAGGCTGGGGCACCCTTGTACAACAAAGCCAAGTGCAAAAGCATTTGCTGAGTATCTTAGCGACCACAAAAATGCCAATGGCAGCTGCCTTAGGTGGTGATTAATAACTTCATTTTCTATCACTTTTAATCCTCAGCAGAGGGTCTGTTCATTAATTTTAGAGAGAGAGGAACGGGGCGGGGGCGGGGGCGGGGAAGATAGAGAAACATTGTGAGAAAGAAACATGCGTCAGTTGCCTCCTATAGGCGCACCGCCTGGAGTTAAAGTTCCAGCCTAGGTACGTGCCTTGACCAGAAGTGGAAGCACGGAATCTTTTGGTGCCCAGGGCTCTAGACAACTGCGCCACCCAGCGGGGGCTCAACCCTCTTTCAGATAGACGGGTTAACTTGGCTTTGACCCAGCCGGTCTGAGCTGTCCATGGTACTGAACCCACCGACCTGGCTTTGGTGCTGAGTCAGACCAGCTGAGGCTGTCCATGATTATTACATCTCTAGGCAGAATGCACAACCCTCTCTACCTCTGATTTCCTCAAAGAACCAATATGCCTGGGGAAGAGCCCTGCTGCCGTCTGGAAACCAAGCTCTCTGGTCCATGGGGACCTTGGGATGAAAGCAGATGATGGCAAAACCTGCACAGTCATTTTTAAGAGGCAGCTGTGGCTTTTAGGGTGGCAGGGCCTATCTACAACCTGACTGAAGTTATTAACATGGAGTTTCTAAAAAATTCTGTAACAAAAAAAATGTACTCCCCCCAAAAAAGAAAAACAAAAGACAGATGTGCCAGGATTCAGGATGATGGCTACCTTGGCTTGGGGAAAATTGAGGGAACGCTATGTAAGGATATGTGAGTTATTGGCAAAGTTCTAGTTTTTATGCTGGGAGGTGGATGTCAAAGAAGTATACTATAGTGTATTTATAAGAATACAGTATGGTACTGGCTGATGTGGTTCAGTGGATTGAGTGCCGGCCTGCAGACTGAAATGTCGCTGGTGCGATTCCCAGTCAGGGCACATGCCTGGGTTGTGGGCCAGGTCCCCAGCTGGGGGCATGTGAGAGGCAACTGATCCATGTGTCTCTCCTTCTCTTTCTCCCTCCCTTCCTCTCTCTCTAAAAATAGATAAATAAAATCTAAAAAAAAAAAAAGAGGCAGCCATCAGTGTTTCTCTCTCACTCTCTCTTTCCCCTCCCTGCTCTGTAAAAATAAATAAATAAAGTTTTAAAAAGAATACAGTATGGCTATATTTTATGCTAACTTGAATTATAAACATTTGAAATCATGTTTCAATGGTATTTTTTGGAATGACATGAAGCCTTGCAATTTACCCTAAAAATTCTTATTTTCTAATATGATCAATTATGTATATGGTAAACCATTTTTGTTATTTGGGTATCAGTTTAGCAGGTGAAGAGCCATGCCAATCATCTCTTGTTAGGGTTGGCTTTGAATCATGCAGGTTTTGAACGGTGCAAGGTCTTCAAAAATGAGCCCCTGGCATAAAAATCCAGCCACACTGGAACTGATGACTGCACTGATGGATATGTTTGTCCTTCCGAAAGATCTGGTCACCAGGGAAGCCACAGCTGCCTCAACAGTCAGGGGACAGACATTCATAAAATACCCACTATGTGCTCAATATTGCAAGAGACACCTGATACGTGTCCCCATCCCCTAAGACGGTAATTTCCATACCTCTTTAAAGAGCAGGAAGCTTTCAGGGTCTGATTTCAGCTTTTGATCAGCTACAGCCACTGAACTCTAGCTCTACCCTACTTTTCTAACCTTTGATGGAGTTGTTGACCCAGTGGGTTTTGATGTTCCAAGTTCTCTAAAGAAGCTGGAACTCATTACATTAAAAATATTTATTCTTTCCCTGGCTGGTGTGGCTCAGTGGATTGGGCACCAGCCTATGAACTGAAAGGTCATTGGTTCAATTCCCAGTCAGGGCACATGCCTGGGTTTCCCACCAGGTATGAGAGGCAACCAATCAATGTCTCTCTCACACATAGATGTTTCTCTACCTCTCTTTCTCCCTTCCCCTCTCTAAAAATAAACAAATAAAATCTTTAAAAAATATTTATTCTTTATTACTGTCTGCCTTGCTTTCTGTAATTTCATCTCCATGATGGTGGGCACTGTGTATTTCTAATACACCACGGATTCTGAAGCTGTTAGGTGATGGTTATAAATATTAAATATTCCAATGCCATAGTGTGGACAACTCATTACACTGAAAATAAAGTGAGTGAGCTGAATCAAGTCCTTTCTGTTCACTGGATGTAGCCTATGGTCTGCCTAGTTGAGTCACTGATGGTCACAGTCACTGTTGGGTAAGACTCTGTAGGGAGACCTCTGTTCCCTCCTCTGGGCCATCAATGGTAGCCCAGAAGGCAGGGCTGTGTGGCACCCAATAAAGACTCCTGCAAGGATCATCCCACAAGAAGAAAACCGTACTTCACTTTTTAATGTTTTATTTGACAGAGAGATTTACTGTTCCACTTATTTATGCATTCATTGGTTGATATTTTAAAATTTTAGGGGGAGAGAGAAAGGGAGAAACATTGATTGTTGTTCCACCTATTTATGGATTCACTGGTTAATTCTTATACGTGCCCTGACTGGGGATGAAACTGGCAACCTTGCTGTATCAGGACGATGCTCTACTGAGCTACCTGCCCAGGAACCCCCTCACCTTTTTTTTTTAAGAACAACAGAGAATCTGTGTGGATGAATCTATTAGTTTTTGTGATCCTTCCAACTGAGAGACATGTGGGTTATTTTTAAAATGTGATCATTTGAGATACTGAGACTCAGTGAGAGAGAGAGAGACATCAACTTGTTGTTCCACTCATTCACGCACTCATTGGTTTCATCTTGTATGTGCCCTGACCCAGTACTGAACCCACAACCTTAGGTTATGGGGACAATGCTATAACCATCTGAGCAACATGGCCTGGGCCTTAAGTCACATTTATTGTTAGACTGTTGTGTCTTCACAATAGTTGGGTGACGTTATCATCTTCATTTTACAAAACCATTTTTGCGATGATATTAAAAAGTCTCAAGGACACATCACTGCATCGAAAAAGGAAATTTGCAGAACCACTGCTGTCACCTGATGTCACTAACAGGTAAACTGAGCAACAAATGAATCAATGCCAGATATTTCTTGTGGACACAGAGGGGTGTGTGTGTGTGTGTGTGTGTGTGTGTGTGTAAAGGCTTGCCAGATTCAAAACACAACAGATATATAAAAGTAAAGTATGTAAGTAGCCATGGCCAGAAGGTTCATTGATTGGAATGTCATCCCATACATCAAAAGGTTGAAGGTTTGATTCCCAGTCAGGGCAGGTACTTACGTTGCAGGTTTGATCCCTGGTCAAGGGACGGACAGGAGGTGGAGAATCAATGTTTATGTCTCTCCCCCTCTCACCCCCCACCACACCTTCCTATCTCCCTAAAAAAAAACCAATACATGTATCCTTGGTTGAGGATTAAAAAAAAAAGCTAAAGCACAGAGATTACCAAGTTGATCAAGGTTGGATCAGTTTGTTCATGATGAAAACCCAGTAGTTTTATTATATTATTATCATAGCCAGAAAGTTCATTACACATTTTCCAATCTCAGCATGGCAAAACTAAAGTACAGAGATTTTTTTTCCCTAAGGATTATAGGCTTCCAGGATGGGCTTAATGTTTAATGTTTGAGGACCAAGACTATGCATGGTGGCCTTGTTCTATTTGGTTTATGTCAAGGTACAAACTAATTTTTCCTGCTGACTCTGGTATGCCACAAATGTGACATGGCTGCTTACATGTGTATTGGTTCTATATAATTAATAGTTAAAATCTTAAAGAAGAAACTGAGCTGTGGCCGGGAAGGTCAGTTGGTTAGTGTCCCAATATGCGTAAAGGTTGCAGGTTCGATCCCCAGTCAGGGCACATACAAGAATCAAGCAATCAATGAATCAATAAATGAGTTGAACAACATTTCACCATTTATCACTATCTCTAAAATCAGTAAATAAAAATTTTTTTAAACTGAAAGAAATCCAAAGACATTGACAATTTTTAAACATATTTCAGCCCTGGCTGGTGTAACTCAGAGGACGGAGTTCCAGCCTGCGAACCAAAGGGTCGCTGGTTCAATTCCCAGTCAGGGCACATGCCTGGGTTGTGGGCCAGCTCCCCAGTAGGGGGCTCATGAGAGGCAAAACCACACATTGATGTTTCTCTCCTTCTATTTCTCTCTCTCTTCCCCTCTCTAAAAAATAATAAATAAAATCTTTCAGCCATCTACAATCGTTCACAGAAGCAGCTCAACAAAGTAACAACCTATACAAAAGAAGGAGTATTTCTTCTACTACTATCTCTATATATTTTTAAAGTTACATGTAAAAGTATATATACTTATTTTATTTATTTATTTATTCATTCATTTATTTCTAGAGGGTCGGGAAGGTAGGGAGAAAGAAAGGGAACAAAATATCAATATGTGGCATGCCCCTCGTGCATGCCCCCTAGTAAGGGCCTGGACTACAAACCAGGCGTATGTCCTGACTGAGAATTGAACCAGCAACCTTTTGGTTCACAGGCCAGTGCTCAATCCACTAAGCCACCCTGGTCAGGGCTAGATATACTTTTTAAAACACGAATGATACCCTTCTACAAAGACATGATGGTGGTTCCCTGTCTTTGGACACCTACGAACTGGAGGCCAAAAAACATGGACTTCGACAAGTCTACGGATAGACTGCTTCCTGCAGGCTCAAGAGCAACCATCCCACAGGGGGGCCGGGGTCGGGGGGTGGGGGCGGGGGGAGGACAGGGCAAAGAAGCAACAGTAACATGAAAAGATTTAACTTAATTTCAAAATAAATGGGCATAAACTCTCAGTTTAGCAACATGAATTAAGTCATAGAGATCTGCTGCTGTACAACACTGTCCTCTAATTAAGATTACCTTACTGTTGCCCTGGCTGGTGTGGCTCAGTGGATTAAGCGCAGGCTGTGAACCAAAGAGTTGCCGGTTCGATTCCCAGTCAGGGCACATGCCTGGGTTGTGGGCCAGGTCCCCAGTATGGGGCACATGAGAGGCAACCACACATTGATGTTTCTCTCCCTCTCTCTCTCTAAAAATGAATAAATAAAATTAAAAAAAAAAAAAAAAGATTACCTTACTGTTCACCGGGCCAGGTTGCCCAGTTGGTTGGAGCATCTTCCTGTACACCAAAGTATTGCAGGGCAGATTCCCAGTCAGGACACATACCTAGGTTTTGGGTTCAATCCTGAGTTGAGGCATGTGCAAGAGGCCACTGATTGTCATTTGTCACATCAATTTCTTTCTATCTCTTATCTCCCTCCCTTCCTTTCTCTGGTGCCAAAAAGTATATCCTTGGGTGAGGATTTAGTTAAGGAAAAAAAATAAAGGGTAGCCCTGACTAGTGGGGCTCAGTGAACTGAGTGCCTGGATGCAACCCCAAAGGTCACTGGTTCAACTCCCAGTCAGAGCACACACCTGGTTTCCTAGCCATGTCTCCGACTGGGCGCGCTGGACGCAATCAACTGATGTATTTTTCTCACATCATTGATGTCTCTCTCACACATTGACTCTCCCTCTCTTTCTCCCTTCCTTTCCTTCTCTCTACAAATAAATAAATAAAATCTTAAAAAAAAAAAAGAGGGTAGACCTCAAGTATTCTTGCCCACAAGAAAATAAAATGCCATTTTAAAGACAAAATATTAAAAATGTAAGCTTTCTACTTTTCAGTATTCTGCATCTCTATGCTTTTGTATGCTACCATATACTCAATTGCATTAGTTTTATTTCTCCCTCAAAAAATTAAAAACACAAATGACAGTGCACAGTAGAAACTGTTGGGAATTGTTTTGTCATGTAATGCTGTATCTGAGAGCATCTTCCATTATCAACCACACATTGATGTTTCTCTCCCTTTCTCCCTCCCTTCCCCTTTCTCTAAAAAGAAGTAAAATCTTAAACAAAAATAGCGCACCATTCTTATATCATTTGCTATTTATTATTTGTAATGGATCTATATTATCAATAATGAAATTGTGAGTATACCATGACTAAGGCTGTGGGTGACCCATAGATTGAATAATGCCCCTGCCTGACTGAAGGCACTTTTGAGAATTCCAGCCAGCCCAGGGCGGTGGAGGATGGTCTGTGATCTGAGAGGATTGTTTTTCAGTAACTGAAACAGCCCTGTGGGAAGGGGGGCCCCTCCCCCCATCTCTGAGGCTGAGGGTCTGGGCCCTGCCACCTGGTCTGACCAATTCCCAAGCCAGGAATGCAGGGCTGGTAGGGGCAGCTGGCCTCATATTTGGGAAAGGCTTGCTGGGTTCCTGGGGTTCCAGTGGGGTATTCCTGCCTCCTCCACCAAAGCTTTGACACACAAATGTACAGGATAGCAGGTAACTGTATCTTTTGCACCTGACGACCGTTTAAATGACATTGGTCTCCCTTAATTAAAACTGTGATTTTAAAAATATTTAACAAACTGTGAGAAACTTTGGCATCTGAAGCTATCACTATTAACCCAATAATGATGAAAAAATTTGTCCCCCTCAGGAACCACCTGGCAACTTCTGCTGTTACAGGGAAACTGGGAGCTGGGGTGTGGGAAAAACAAAGACACCCAAGGGTGCAAACAACTGACCCCTAGGCTAGATCCAGGCGTGTGTGACAAAGTGAGAATGTCCCCGTGGAGTCTACCTCCCGCTCCTCCCCTTTACTATCCAGGAGATGGAGACCTGGAGATACAACTCGTGTGCATGGCGTGGCCTGTCCCCAGCACCCACATTCCAAAACCTGTCTGGGCAAGACTTGTCTTGAGTCCTATCCATGGGCTCCAATGTCATTTCTGGCACTGGCACACGAGCTCAGAACCACCCTGTCAGATGTGGATTCAGATTCATTGTGCCCCTTGCTATGTGTATATGTTCCTTTCATGTTGTGTAAGGTGGATGTTCTGGCTGAAGGTTTTCACACACTTGCCACACTTGTAGGGCTTCTCTTCCGCCTGAATCCTGTGGTGGAGGGTGAGCAAGAAGTTCCTGACAAAAACCTTGCGCCACTGGCCGCACGTGTAGGGTTTCTTGGCGGTATGGATGTGCTGGTGCTTGATGAGGTAGGCGCCCTGGCTGAAGGCCTGGCAGCACTGGTCATACTGTAGGGCTTCTTGATAGTGTTGCTGACATGGTCCATAACCAGGGACGAGCGCCCTGTCAACTGCATCTGACAGATGGAGCCCTCACAGGCCTTCTCCCTGGTATGCGTCCTCTGGTGCACAAGGAGGTGCTTGTTCTGGCTGAAGGCCTTGCCACAGTCCTCACATGTGTACGGCTTCTCCCCAGTGTGCGTTCTCTGGTGTAGGATGAGGGTCCATTTCTGGCCGAAGGCCTTTCCGCAGTCCCTGCACATGAATGGCCTCTCCCCAGTGTGTGTCCTCTGGTGTGCAATGAGGTACTCGTTTCGGCTGAAGGCCTTCCCACAGTCCCCACACCTGTACGGCTTCTCCCCTGTGTGCGTCCTCTGATGTACGATGAGGCTCCTGTTCTGGCTGAAGGCCTTGTCACAGGCACCGCACACATAGGGCTTCTCCCCAGTGTGTGTCCTCTGGTGCAGGATGAGATGCCTGTTCTGGCTGAAGGCCTTTCCACAATCTCTGCAAATATAAGGCTTCTCCCCAGTGTGCGTTCTCTGGTGCAGGATGAGGTACTCGTTCCGGGTGAAGTCTTTGCCACAGTGCCTGCATAGGTGCAGCTTCTCCCCAGTATGTGTCCTATGGTGTACGATGAGGCTCCTGTTCTGGCTGAAGGCCTTGCCACAGTCACCACACACATATGGCTTCTCTCCAGTGTGTGTCCTCTGGTGTAGGACGAGGTTCCATTTCTGGCTGAACGCCTTTCTGCAGTCCCCACAGGTGTAAGGCTTCTCCCCAGTGTGCGTTCTCTGGTGCAGGACGAGGGCCCTGTTCTCGCTGAAGGACTTTCCACAATCCCAGCACGTGTACGGCTTCTCCCTGGTGTGTGTGCTGTGGTGCAGGATGAGGTGCCTGTTCTGGCTGAAGGCCTTTCCACAATCTCTGCAAGTATAAGGCTTCTCCCCAGTGTGCGTTCTCTGGTGCAGGATGAGGTACTCGTTCCGGGTGAAGTCTTTGCCACAGTCCCTGCATAGGTGCAGCTTTTCCCCAGTATGTGTCCTCTGATGCACTAAGAGGCTCCTATTCTGGCTGAAGGCCTTGCCACAGTCACCACACACATATGGCTTCTCCCCAGTGTGCACACGCTGGTGGATGGTGAGGCACCACTGGAGGGTAAACTGCTTCCCACATGTGGTGCATGAGAAGGGCTTCTCCCCAGTGTGGACTCGTTCATGCTTCCTCAGGGACGAGTTATAGCTGAAAGCCTTGCCACAGACGCTGCACTCATAGGGCTTCTTCCCAGCACGGAGTTTGGAGGGAAGACAGAGGCTCGAAGCACCTGAGTTTTTCCCACACACTGGGAACAGGCGAGTCCTTGATCCTCTTGGTTCTTTCAACCCTGGAGGGGCTGACATTGGGCTTTGGTGGACAAATGACTTAAATTCATGACATTCAGAGGCTAAGGTTTGGGACATGTTCAAGTGCTCCAGAGAGGACACGGGGCTCCCCTGTCGCCGCCCCACTAGGTCACCCTGTGTTTCCACTCCTTCACAGGTACAACTCCGGGAACCATTCTTCGTGGTTCCTTCCGCCACCATTACAACGAGTGGTCTGTTTTCTGTGGTGTTCTCCTGTGGGTTGGTATCTTTCATGACAGTTCTCCTCTCCAAGTCTGAGGGGAGGGGAAAGAGAGGACAAGACACATGTAGTTAACCATACTGGGAGAGAGGACCGTCCCAAGATGACAAAGCACAGCCTGAGAGCAGAGGACAGCCTGTTGTGGGGACAGCTGGAAAAAGGAAGCAGTGACCTGAGACAGTGAGGTTTAGGGAGGTGAGCAGAGAGAGAAACGCCCCTTGAAAGTGAGCGCAAAGGCGGCTAGCAGAGACCAGAGCTGGGCAGACAGGCCCCTGGAGAGAAAGAGGAGGAAGGTGGGCTTGGAGAAGGGGGTCAAAGGCTCCCACAAACCCAGTGATTATTCACTGCACCCAGATCCTCGCTTCCAGGCCTCAAAATACACACCCCAAGCCAGCCATCCGTCGTAAGCAATGACTTTTATTACAAATGATAAAGTGAAAGCCGACTCTTACGTGGATGTGCTGCTTGCCTGGTCTCCCCACCGGACAGCCACGCTTCCTATGCTGCACAGCAATAGCCTGGTCCTGGCAGCTGGCTCCAGACCCCTCCTCTCTGCACACCTGTCCCTCCCTGCTGACCACAGCCACTTTAACCCTCTCCTGTGTATCTCCCATGGGTTCCTCAATCTGTCTCAGGTCTGGGGGGCTGTCCTGAGTTCCAGACTTTGCACATGGACCTTACAGTTCATGCCATTAAAACCTGTGAGATCTTGCACAAAAATCTCATTAAAAAAGGGAAGTTCCAGCCACATGGAACCCTCCTTCCTCGGAGGTAACAAAGAAAGTGGAAGTGGTAAGCAGCTGTCCCCCTTCCTCCATTTAAGCCCCCACTGTCCCCACAATCCGTGAGTCTGAGACCCCTCTCTAGTCATGGAAGCCTAGATTTCAGTCTCTTGTCTACACTGATACCTCCTAAATGGATCAAGGGCATTTCTCTTGATTTTTCTTCCTATGAAAAGGCCTGGACACTTACAGGGAAATATTTAAAGGATATATTCCAGAAATGGAATCATTTGAAATTTGGTTGATAATGCCAAACTGTGTTCCAAGACTTGTCCCAACTTTAAGCTCCTAAAATTAAGAGTCCCTTTCTCTACAGCTTTAATACAGGATGATATATATATATATATTTAAAGCCCTGGCTGGTCTGGCTCAGCATATTGAGCACCAGCCTGTGAACCAAAAGGTTATAGGTTCAATTCCCAGTCAGAGCATAAGCCTAGGTTGTGGGCCAGGTCCTCAGCTGGGGGCCTACAGAGGCAAATGATCAATGTTTCTCTCCCTCTCTTTCTCCTTCCCTTCCCCTCTCTCTAAAAATAAATAAAATCTTCCAAAAAAAAACAATGAAAAAAAAATGTCTCACTGGAGTAGAGTGGGAGGAAAAGGGTGGGAAGAAAGAGGGGGTGACAGAGAGAAAGAAAGAAACACTGATAGAAACACTGATCGATTGATTCCCCTATGTGCCCCAACTGGGGATCAAACTTGCAACCAGATAGTGCCCTGACAAGTATTCTTTTTCATACCTGTGTACCTCATGGGCAAGAACTGTTATTTCTGTGACTCAAATGGTACTTCTCTGATCATTAGTTAAGGCTTATAAATCTTTTGTAAAGATAACTCCATGTATTACTACATCTGTGAATTGCACTGATAAGTAGGGTCCATTTCTCTATCATTCATTTGGTCTTTTTCTCGTTTATTCCCAAGAGCTTTTTCTATATTTATAATCCTCTGTTATACATGAGGTAAATACTCTTCCCTACTTCATCACCTGTCAAGTTCATTTTTAGCTTTGAGTAATTTGAACATCTTACATGTCAGATCTGTCCATCTTTTTTATTTCTGGGTCATCCTGAATTGACAGGCAGATGGTAAGAAACGAGGCGAAGCTGCCCCCTTACCAAGCGAGACCAGGTTCCAGTAGTTCTCCATCATCACGTCCCTGTACAGGTCCTTCTGTGCAGGCTTCAGCTGCTGCCACTCCTCCTGGGTAAAGTCCACAATCACATCCCTGAATGCCACCAACCCCTGTAAGAGGAAGCGCACACCACTTACCACAGGGCCCTCCTCACAGAGGTCAGGAGACGCAGTCAGAAGGGCCGAGAGAATCAGGGAAGACACACAGGACGCATCTGATCCGGTGTCAACAAGATACAGAGCTCTGAAGGGCCTGACCACTCAGTGTCCTTGGTGCCTCAGTTCACTGTGATGGTCCTCGGAGGGACAAATAAACTATGGAGCTGTTTACCAGGAAGACAGACAACCAAATTCAAAAATGAGCAAAGGACCTGAGTAGATACTTCTCCAAAGAGAACATACAGATGGCCAACAAACATATGAGGAAATACTGAATGTCACTTATCATCAGAGAGCTGCAAGTGGAAACACCAATGAGATATCATCTCACACCTATCAGATGGAAAAGCCCATTATGGACCCACAATCTGGTCAATGCAATTGTGACAGGTGCCTGAGCAGCACTAGTTCTAGGGACTGTCCAGGAAACTGGAAGCTATGGTCTGGGAAACTGGAAGCTATGGTCTGGGGTTGGGTGCTTGGTGTGGGGGAGGGGTTCCAGGTGGGGGCAGGTGGGTCAAGACCTGAGGCTTAAATGGCAGACTAAACACTGAGGAGTCAGACACCATGATCCTGTGCATGAAATGAATATGGCTGAGCATACAGTGGACGATGAGATGACATGATGACAATGTTATCACCGCAGCAGTAATGACACCTGTCACTCACTAGGAAGTTGCTCTGTGCCAGGTTTTAGTCTAAGCCATGTAACCGGTTAGGTTTCGTCTTGAGTTCCTGTGTCGTAGTGCTAACCCCCAGCTCCTCAGGATGGGACTTGATTTGGAAACAGGGTCATTACTGGTTTACTGAATTAAGATGAGGTCACACTGGAGAATGGAGACCACCTAGACAATAGGACATCAGTCCGTATAAAAAGAAGAAATTTGGGCACACAGACATGCACACAGGGAGGCGCCACATAAGGATGGGGGATATGGTGCTATAAGCCACAGGACCAACAGAAGCTGGAGAGACGCTGACAACAGAGCCTTCCCTGGCCTTTACAGGGCACAGTGCCCTGCTTGATCTCTGACTTCCGGGCCCCAGAACTGTGGGAAAATAGATTCCTGTCTGTGGTGCCCTGTTACGGCAGCCACACGGCCTGATGAGTAACTTATCTGTCGTAGACCTTGAACCACAGCTCACACTTCCCTAGAGGACACACCTGCTAACCAATCTTGTGTTGAGAGTGCCCGCCAGGGACTCTGGGCTCACCTTGGCCTCCTGTCTTGGGACCATCGCCACGTGATGAGGGAGCAATATGGGGCAGTCAGTGGTTAACAATCTGGGCTTGGGAGCCTGCTAGGAAATCCTGCCTCTGCACCTCACTCCCTTGGCTGTGTCTCCTGGGACAAGTCTTAACCTTTTTGAGCCTCTTTGTTCTATGGACTTCCTAGTAACAACACCCCTCTCTGTAGCTCTTAGAAGGTTAAATGAGGTCACACACGGGTGATTACACACCGAGGCATGGTTGCAGGAAGCTCCCGGAAATGGCAGCTACTGTTCTTATTTGATTAACTGGACATTTCATATATTTCTCCTATGTTTCTCATCATTAACAAATATTTTATATTATTATTATTTGGTTCTTTGACCCATTCATACTTTGGGAAAACCCAGGTAGTAATTTCTCTATTTTTCAATAGTTTTTCAAAGATATGTTTATTGATTGAAGAGAAAGAAACAGGGAGAGAGATAAACATCAATGTGACAGAGAAAACATCAATCAACTGCCGCTGGAATGATCCCTGAGCCAGGACTTGAACCCTCAACCTTTTGGTGCACAGGATGATGTTCCAAACAAGCCTCCCGCCAGGACAATAATTTCTTTTTTTAAAATACCACTTGATCGAAGTATGATTGGTATACTACAAGTTACATGTATACTTCTTGATAAATATGGAAGTACAAACCTTTGAAACCAATACCATTGAGACCAAAAACACATCCACCACCTCCTAAAGGTTCCTCCTGCCCCCTTTATTTTTCTACTTATTTATATTAGTTGTTAAAACATTAACTCCTGCTGAAAGTCCACCCTATGTCTGCCCCACCTGAACGAACTCACTCATGAAATTTTTACCAAGCAGGCTCCATGCAGCAGGTCTGGCCTGGGACTGGCTGAGAACCAGAGACAGTCCTGGGCATCTGGGAGCCTACATGGAACAGCCAGGGTATGGGAGGTGAGACACAGAAGAGACCCTCATCAGAAGGCTTGGGAGATTCCCCTGGAAATGGGGCTTCCCTCCAAGTGCTCCAAAGCCCTCTGAGTGTTCTGCATGCACATGACTGAGGCCACTCATTCCAGGGCTCAATCTGTTTTGGATTCTTGCCTAATGGTACAAACCACTTTGCCACAAGAAAAACCTTACCTGGTTCCAATGAGTTGAAATCAGGATCTATGTTTTTTAAATTCTCACCCAAGAATATATGTATTGATTTTAGAGCGAGAGGAAGGCAGGGTCAGAGAGAGGTAGAGAGACAGAGACAGACACAGACAGACATCGATCTGATTGCCTCATGTACATGCCCCACCAGGGATGGAAACCGCAACCTTTCGGAGTACCGGACAATGCTCTAACCAATTCAGCCACCCGGCCAGGGCAGGCTCTAGTTTTAGAAGAATCAGAATGTAATTACACTAAAAGAGATTAAGAAAAAAAAAATCGAAGCCCCAAATTCCAGCCACATGGAAATGACAACCATTGGGAAATCCTAAACAAAGTTGGTAAAAGAGGAAACCAAGGCAACATCACAGGACAAGGTAACAGTGGAGACATCATGGTGCAGCTGTGTTGGAAACCAGTCGGATGGTTCCTTAAACAGTTTTATACACTGTTAACAAAGGACTCACAGTTTCCTTTCCTACACTCAAAAGAAATAAGAAAATCAAACAGAACACTGTACATGAATGTTCACAGCATTACTGATAATTGAAATGTGGAAACAACCCAAATATATACAACCTGATAAATGCATAAACACGTGATTTACCTGTACAATGAATAGTATAGAGTCATGAAAGAGCACACCTGCTACAACAGATGAACATCAAAAACACGATGCTCAGCAAAAGCAGCCAGATTAAAAACAAAAATTCACATGTTGTATGATTCCATTTATAGAAATGTCGAGCCCTGGCTGGGTAACTCAGTTGTTTGGCGTGTTGTCTGTACAACCAAAGGGTGAGGGTACAGTCCTGGGTTGGGGTACATATGGGAGGCAACTGATAGTTGTTTCCTTCTCCCTGTCTCTCTCTCCCCTCCGACCTCTTTGTCTGAAACTCAATAAATATATTCTCTGGTGAGGATTAAAAAAAAAATTTATGCCCTGACATATTATATATATATATATATATATATATATATATATATATATATATATATATATATATATATAATTTATTGATTTGAGAGAGAAAGAGAAAGAAAGAGATGTTCCACTTAGTCATGAATTCATTGGTTGCTTCTTCTATGTGCCCTGTCCGGGAAACGAACCCACAACTTTGGCATATCAAGATTATGCTCTAACCAACCAAGTGACATGTATATAATTTTTTTTTAATTTTATTTATTTATTTTTAGAGAGAAGAAGGCGGGGAGAAAGAGGGGTGAGAAACATCAATGTGTGGTTGCCTCTCATGCGCCCCCGACTGGGGACCTGGCCAGCAACCCAGCCATGTGCCCTAAACTGGGAATTGAACCAGCAACCCTTAGGTTCGCAGGCTGGCATTCAATCCACTGAGCCATACCAGCCAGGGCTAATTTTTATTATAAAGTTTTTCTTGCATAGAAGGAAATTTAGAGAAAAATGCCAAAAACACCCACCCACTAAAACATCAGGGCAACAGCCAGGGATGTTCATGGGTCCCTCCCTACAGTCTCCATCTACCCACTTCTGAAGGTCCCTTGTTCAGCACGTCTGGCCCTGGTACTCTTTCACACTAGATGGAATATGTTTAAGCCATCATCTCCCAGGTGCCCACCAGTGTCTCCTGACAGCCTGCAGGGTACGACAGGTCAGTCCTATGCTACTCTACTCCATGCGGTTGTCAAAAGCCAGTGTCAATATAGTACTCTCCCTCCTCATGGCGGACACAACCCCAGGAGACCGGGCCGGGGCACTGCAGAGAGCTCAAATAGAGCAGAGGGTCATTCCTGCCCAGAAGTCTGATCCTAGGAAGGAGGTGTAAGAGGGTTGCATGACTCACCAGGGCCTTCTTGATCAGCTGCTGAGTGGCCATCCTTCCAGTGCCCACAATCACTGGAGCACAGGCAGGCTGTGCGCAGGGAGAGAAAGAGAAAGGCACAGTGAAAGATGAGGTCGAGGCCCATCACACAAGGCAGACAGGACAGACAGACACACCCACTAGGAGACAGGCAGAGAGGGACACACACACATAGTCATAGTGACCCCACTCAGGGTGGCTATGGCATTCAAGGCCCTTGACAAAAGTTTCTAATTTAATCCTCCTGACATCCTACAAGATGGGGGCTATTTCCACTTACCCCATTTCACAGATGAGGAATCTGAGGCCCAAACACATAAGCCACATGCCAAAGAAGTAGAGCTGGGATTAGGGTTGGGCTGAGTATATCCAGGTCCACCTGCTTGGTGTATACTCACACTCACACACTGACACTCCCTCGACACACATGCATGCGCACACTGCCAGTCCCAGTCTGGAGCAACAGAACCCTCTGTCCCCATACTGGGTCTGACTGCTCGCCATAGGACCCAGAAGACACTGCAGCACTGCCCCAGCTTATGGGTTTCCCTCAGATCTTCTGGGGTTACTGTGAGTCTCAATGATCAGACATTATAGAAAGCCTGGAGCCATGTGACTCCATTGGTTGAATCGTCATCCGGAATACAAAAGGTCAGATTCAATCCCGGGTCATGGAGCACATCTAGGTTACAAGTTTCATGCCCCCCACCCTAGGTCAGGGTGCCTGTGGGAGACAACGAATCAATGTCTCTCTCTCTTCCTTCCTTTAAAATCAATAAACATATAGACAATGTTTACTGTAGCAGTGTTCCTAGAAACAAACACCAACCTACCAACAAACCAACCAAACCTGTATATGTGGATAAATGCCAGGCATCCGGGCTCAAATTCCAGGTCGCCTCCCAGAGGCAAGAGTTATATTATATCCCTGCATGCAGTGACTTCATGATTTTTTACACAGAATTTTTACAAATGTATTCTTTCTGGACTCGAGGTTTCTGTCTCCTATCCCTGAACCACGAGATCAACAACACGGGCTCCCATTGGAGGACCAGGAAACCTCCAGAGCTGACTTACCCAGGAGGCACAGTGGGCCCAGGGCCCCTGACACCTGTAGGAACCCTTGATAATATCATTCATTTTTTTAATATTATAAGAGAAAACGTGAATCATATCAAGTCTGGACTATTTTTGTCCTTATAGCAATACAATCATAACTCTAAATTTTTACTACATTTAAAAGGATGCCATGAAGGCACAGCAGCCCTGGAAGTGGCATGTGCATGAGGCTGGTGACCTCTGAACCCTGTGTGGCATAAAATCTGTTATCTGCAGAGCCACGTGTGGTGGATACTGTGGTAACTCCTCCTCTACCCAAGATTTCTGGCATTTCCTTCTGCCCATTGTTTCTAGTGGGAAACAGAGATTTTCCATTTGTGGGGTGGTTAGTGTGGGAGCTCTGAAACACAGATGCCTGGATGTGATTCACTTAAAGTCTCTGAGCCTCAGTTTCCCCATCTGCAGAATGGGGATGGTGAGGGTGTCTACATCAGAGTTATTAGCAAGCCTATAAAATGCCCAGAACCATATCCTGAGCACCCAACACACACTCCCTGAACAAACTCACCCAGGTCAGCATGGGGTTGGGTCTCTGACCCTCTTCCTTAGCCCACACACGTCCTGCTCTCCGGGGGCCAGGGGAGGCTCTGAGGGCAGGAAGGAGGTGGGCTCTGGGGCCTGCAGGCAGGTGACTCCGCCAGGCCCGTCTGTCCAGGAGGGTCGTCTTTCCCACGCTGTCCAGAGGGCACCCCCGACGCACCCACTCACACACGTCAGCCAGGCCCAGAGACAGAGACGCAGGTGCACACAGACAGGGGAAGGCTCGGACAGGAGAGACGCGCCCCACACGCACAGACACACTCACACCCAGACACACAGACAGGCGCAGAGGAAGAGACCAGACACAGGTGGACCCCCGGATGGCGCCCTCACAGGGAGACACGGCGGAGGGAAACAAAGACTGACACGCACACAGACGTGGACACGGACGGACCCTGGAGAGACCAAGACAGGCAGCACCCCCCCCCCACACACACACACACCGCCGCACACACACACGAGCAAAGGCGAGACACAGAAGGACACTCGGACACACGCAGTGACAAGCTCGTAAACACACTCAAAGACACAGCCCGAGAGTCTCAGCCCAACTAACACACAGCCTCGGGCACCACCTTCAACCGCACGACCCCGCACCAATCCGCACACGCTCCTTACCGGGTCAGGAGCCGGTATCCTCCGACTTCCGCTCGCCCGCAGCCTGACTCACTGCGCTGCTCCCTGACGAAAGAGACCTGCGCGCACTAGCCCCCCACCCGGGCGCACTGCGCCTGCGCAGCTAACGGACTACATTTCCCAGAAGCCCGCGTTCCGCCGCCGCCGACGCAGCTCCGTTCTCCCCTCAGAGCAAGCGCCGCAGACCGAATGTGAACCCCAAAAGGTGGCGGGGAGCGCCTCTGTATTACCCAAGCCTCTTCGCCACCGGGGTCAAGAAAGCGGGGCTCGTGGGGGATCGGGTGTTAAGTCGCGCAGGGGAGCGGGGAGAGAAAGACGTCAGGGAGCAGGATGCGGCTCAGGGAGGGGTAGGAAAAGGGAGAGAGGGGTGCGGAGAGGGTGGGAGAGGGACGCGGAGGAGAGCCGCCTGGAGGGGCAGGAGGGGGAGGGGAAACTGTAGAAAAGGCGGGGCGTGGGTGGAGGCGGGAAGAGACGCTGCTGCCGCTCTGCCGACCTCTTCCGCCCTCCAGCCAGGGACTCTCATGGTCGTGCTGACTTACGGAAAATTTGTAAAGCGTTTGGGGAGACGCAAGGAAACAGATGATGGTAACCGAAAAGGAAGTATCAACCCTTAGTTTTATGTGCCAGCCCCAACTCTGGGCATGTCATGGTTACATGTTATTAGGCATGTTTGGTTTTAGAACCGCAGTGGGGATTCTGCCCCCCGCCGCCCCCAAGAGGCAAGATCTAAAGGCAGACGCTGGTGAGAAAGGAAAGAGGGTTTTTCATTCAGGTGCTGCAGGGTCGGGGAGAATGGCAGACTCTTGTCTCAAAGCCCACTGGCCCCGGAAAACCCGAGGAAAAACCCAGCCGTCCTCGGCCAAACTAGAACACAAGGCAGTGTCCAGAGCTCCTGCTCCTATTCAAATGATCATCTTTCGGGAGCCGCAGGTGCTGCTGAGCAGATACCCGGGCATCTCAGCTTGCTCTTGAACAGTGTCCAGCTTCAGGCTCCCTCCTAGAAACCTCTGGGCCTGCCAAAGTCTGCCAGTCCGCTCCTGGGGCCACAAGGTCCCACCAATTCACCAGCTAATGTGTTCTCCAGGTGGGCAAGACAGCATCTCTTCCTTCCCCTTGCTTTATATTCTCTCTGGATGTGAGACAGCTCGCCCAGTTAACTTCTCAAAGTTCCACGTGCTTGGGAGGGGCAGGGGGTCCACCCACGACCAGTCGCTTTTTTTTACCCAGACCAGACTGACAAGCTAGTCATCTCCCCCCCACGTGCCGCCATTCTGACCTGTATGGTGCCTTCCCGTTCCCACCCCCAATCAGGTAACAGAAGTAGATAGGAGGGCTTTTCCCACTATTTTGTTATCTTGCCAACATTGCCTGTGCTCAGTGCTTTACCTTCTCACGTTGGCCAATTTCCCGGGGCAGGGTACCTCACTCCAGGATAGGTCCGCAGGAGCTCAGTTATTAAGGCAGTGCCACCCCATCCACTGCTTTGCCATTGCCCAGGGCAGATGGAGATCTCAGGCGGCCCCTCCTGTTCCTGCTCTTTGCCTGCTTCCAGTGATCTAGCCAGGCTATCGGTATAATGAAGATGTAAAAACCTCATTTAGCCCTAGCAACCAAGCTACTTTCCGGGTGAGGACAGTGGGGGAGCTGGGGTGGGAAAGAGGCCTCCAGGGTGGGGCCGTCTTACACTAATGAACCACAAAGCCAAATGCAAAAGCACTTACTGAAATGTCTCAGGGACCTCAAAAATGCTAACTGCAGCCGCCTTAGGTGGTGACTAATGACCTGCCCCCGACCTTTTTTTTTTTTAATCCTCGCCGGTCCAGCGCTGAACCTTCTTTCAGATAGACCTGTTCAAGCTATCTATGCAGGCCCACTGAGCTGTCCTTGGTACTGAACCCTCTTCTCATAGACTAGGCTATCTTGCCTAATATCTTTGGGAGACCTATCCGTGGTGCTGATTCAGACTAGGTGGCGCTGTCCCCGATTGAATCTCTAGGCAGAATGCCCAGATTTGTTTACCTCTGACTTCAAAGAACCGATCTGCCAGGGAAAGAAAGTATCCTGCTGGTAAACAAATCTCTCTGGGCCATGCGGAGTGTGGGATGAAAGCAGATGAGGGTAAAAATTACACAGTCTTTTTTAAGAGGCAGATTTGGCATTTAGGATGGCAGGTTCTGGCTAAAACCTGACTGAAATTATTAACAGAATTTCTGAAACAAAAGAAAGATATTATTGTGTATTTACAAGAACACAGTATGGTTGCATTTTGTGCTAACTCGAACTTTAAACATTTGAAATCACGTTTCAGTGGAATTTTCTTGGGGAATGCCATGAAGCCTTGCAACTTAAAATTGCCTTACTTTCAAATATGATCAATTATGTATATGGTAAACAATGTTATTTTGGTACCACATTACCTGGCAAAGAGACATGCCAATCATCTCTTGTTCGGTTTGGCTTTGAATTATGTAGGTTTTGAATTGTGCAAGATCTTAAAGAATGAGCCCCTGACATAAAAATCCAACCACTCTGGAATTGATGACTGAATTGATGGATATGATTGTTCTTTCGAAAGATTTGGTCACCAGGGAAGCCACAGTTTCCTTGATCGCTAAGGAGACACATATTCATAAAACACCCACTATATGCTCAACATTGCAAGAGACATCTGATGTGTGTTTCCTTCCTCTAAGATAATTTCCACACCTTTTTAAGGAGCAGGAAGCTTTCAGGGTCTGATTTGAACTTTTGATGAGGTAGACCAACTGAACTCTGAGTCTTCCCTACTTTTCCAACCTTATTGTGGTGTTGTCTCAGGGGGATTGGATAATCCAAATTCTCTAAAGAAACTGGAATTCATTACATTAAAAATATTTTTTCTTGAGCGCTTGTTGGGAGTCTCTAGCAGGGGAGCACACACTCTCATACACTCTTGACCGAAGACCAGTCCTCTCTAGTTGGGAAGGTCGTCCTCTTCAACCAAGCGCACAGCTTTGGAAGGGACGCACGTGGATCGGTGAGGAAGGAAGGGGACACCTGCCTAGCCAGCCAGATCGGCCGAATCAACCCTGGCAATCAATGCGGTGATAAATGTTGCAGCCAGATTGCCCTCATATTGAAAAATATTTTTTCTTTATACTGTCTACCTTGCTTTCTCTGTCTCCATGATGGTGGTGACCATGTTTCTAAGACAGCTGAGTATCTATCTCTTGGGAGCATTCTTGGCACATGTCAGATATTCTGTGATTTAATTCTAAGGGCTAAATGCATAAAAGGTGAGGCTTGTAAATGTAAAATATTCTAATGTCTTTTAAAAAACTATATTATATTGATTATGCTGTTACAGTTGACCCAATTTTTTTATCCCCTTTATTCCCCATCACCCTGCAAGCCCCCACTCCTGCATCCCCTCCCCTTTAGTTCATGTCCATGGGTGGTACATAAAGGGCTTTGGCTTCTCACTTCGTATACTATTCTTAACCTCCCCCTGTCTATTTTGTGCCTACCATTTATGGTTATTTCCTGTACCTTTTCTCCACATTCTCCCTCCTCCCTGCTAATAACCCTCCATGTGACCTCTATTTATGTAGTTCTGTTCCTGTTCTAGTTGTTTGCTTAGTTTTTTGTTTGTTTTAGGTTCAGTTGTTGATAGTTGTGAGTTTGTTGTCATTTTACTGTACATAACTGTGATCTTCTTTTTTTGAAAAATCCCTTTAACATTTCACATAAGGGCTTGGTGATAATGAACTCTTTTAACTTTACCTTATCTGGGAAGCACTTTACCCTTCTATTCTAAATGATAGCTTTGCTGAATAGAGAAATTGTGGATGTAGGTCCCTACCTTTCATGACTTCAAATACTTCTTTCCAGCCCCTTCTTGCCTGTAAGGTTTCTTTTGGGAAATCAGCTGATAATCTTATGGAAACTCCTTTGTAGGTAACTGTCTCCTTTTCTCTTGCTGCTTTTAAAATTATCTCCTTATCGTTAATCTTGGGTAACTTAATTATGATGTGTCTTGGTTTGTTTCTTCTTGGATCCAATTTCTTTGGGACTCTGAACTTCCTGGAAGTCTATTTCCTTTGCCAGATTGAGGAAGTTTTTGTTCATTATTTGTTCAAATAAATTTTCAATTTCTTGCTCTTCCTCTTCTCCTTCTGGCACCGCTATGATTCGGATGTTGGAATGTTTAAAGTTGTCCCAAAGGTTCCTCAGCCTCTCCTCATTTTTTTTTGAATTCTTGTTTCTTCATTCTGTTCCAGTTGGATGTTTGTTTCTTCCTTTGGTTCCAAATTGTTCATTTGAGTCTCAGTTTCCTTCTCTTCACTCTTGGTTTCCTGTATATTTTCCTTTATTTCACTTTGTATAGCCTTCATCTCTTCCTTCATTTTGTGACAACCAAACTGAACCATTTCTGTCAGCATCCTGATTGCCAATGTTTTGAACTCTGCATCTGATAGGTTGTCTATCTCGTCACTTATTTTTCTGAAGTTTTGATCTGTTCTTTCATTTGGACCATATTTCTTTGTCTTGGTATACCTGTTACATTGTAAGGGGTGGAGCCTTAGGTGTTCCACAACCCTTTTTGCTGTGTTGTGGTGCTGTCTGTGAGGGATGGGTCAGAGAGGGAACAATCCCACTTGCTTGGGTCTCACCCCACTTGCTGTCACTTCCCTTGCTTCTAACAAGAGGATTGTCCCCTTTCAGGTGCAGATTCCCAGGTGGGTGGGTTAGTGTACGTTATAGGACCACCCCGTGGGCCTCTCCAACCGACTCTCTTGTGAGAGTGGGAGTTTCTCCCACTGCTGCAGCCCTCAGATTTTTACAGCCAGAGGTTTGCATCTTTAGTTTCCTGCACTGAAACCCTTGGTTTGGTGGTCTGTCTTGCTCCCCAGTTGTTCCTCCCAGCTTATCTGCACACAAATATGGGGCTGCCCAATCAGGCAGCCCTGCCTCACCTGCACAATCTGCTGCCTTGCTGCACATCCTCTCCCCCAGCTGCCCATCTTCAATTCACCCCTCCTACCAGTCTGGATGAATGTTCTTTAACTCCTTGGTTGTTGGACTTCCATGCAGTTTGATTTTCTGGCATTTCTGGTTAATGTGGACAAATCATTACATTTTTAAAAAAGTGAGTGAGCTGAATCAAGTCTATCATTTGGCTGGGTGCAGCCCATGGTATTCCATCCTCTGGGCCATCAGTGATAGTAGTACCAAGTAGACTCCTGGGAGCATGGATTATTCCACAAAAATAATCTACTTCTCTTTTAAAATTTCTTATTTGAGAGAGGGATTTGTTGTTCCACTTATTTATGCATTCATTGGCTAATTCTTGTATGTGCTCTGACTAGACATTGAACCCACTAGCTTGATGTATTAGGATGGTGCTCTAACCAACTGAGCTACCCCAACCTGGGCCACTTTTTTTTTTTCTTAACTATAGAGAATTAACCCCACTGTATGGATGCATCTAGTTATTGTGACCCTTTCCCCAACCAGGAGACATTTAGGTTATTTACAAAAAGTGATCATCTGAGATCCTGAGAACCTTTGGGACAGGTCCAAATTCAACTTGTAAATGAAACCCTCAGGATTAACCCTTGTTTCATTACTACTAAAAATTCTTCAGTTTATTTGGCAAGGAAAAAAAAATGATTGAAATGAAAAGAGCTTACTAAGTTGCCTCAAACCATGAAGCCTCCAGTCACTTGGACTGTCTGAGGTGAAATCTTAGGACAGAGTTGCCAAGTCCACTAGGAAATACAGGCCTCTCCCCACAGGGCTTTTCTGTCATCTAATGGGGTAAGCTTTCAAAACACAAAATCTTTATAAATCAAGTGACATGTATTTATTTTTTTTTGGATTGATTTTAGAGAAACTGAGGGGAGAGAGAGATCGATTTGTTATTGTACTCAGTCCTGCATTGAATGGTTGCAGCTGGGTGATGTTAACATCTTCATTTTAGAGAACAAAATAGACCTTTGTGGGATGATATAGAAGGGTCTCAGACACATAATTGCATTGAAAAAGGCAATTTGCAACCATTGCTGTCATCTGATGTTACTTACAGCAAAACCTAGCAACACATGAATCAATGCCAGGTATTTTCCATGGATGAAAGGTGTGTGTGTGTCAGGGCTCGCCACATTCAAAACACAATTATTTAAAAACAAAAGCACATAGCCCTGGATGGGTGCCTTGGTTGGAGCATTGTCCCATACACCAAAAGGTTGACACCCGGTCAGGAAATATACCTAGGATACACATTAATCCCTGGTTGGACTGTGTATGGGAGGCAGGTAATCTATGTTTCTTGCTCTTTCTCTTTGTCTCTCTCTCTCTGCCTTCACTCTCTAAAAAATCAATAAACATATCCTTGTGTTAGCGTTTTAAAAAGAAAAGCAAAAGCACAGAAACAAGTTTATCAATGTTTTATCTGGTCACCGTGAGGGGACAGAGGTGGGCGTGACCTCCAGGCCACACAAGCACAAAGAGCTCTCTCCCCCGCACCCAGGGGGCTTGAGCCTCCCCACCCTGTAGCAGCCATTGAGTCTGCCTGCCTGCAGGTTTCACTGGACTCTGAGGTTTTGGTCAAAGTATTAGTTCTGAGCCTTTCTTTCCTCAGTAGAAAACCTGGGAAAATATTGCTCTATGTAGAAATTAATTACCCATTTATTAATATTTTATATATTATATTATTGTTAATAGAGCACCATTCTATATCATTTGCTATTTATTATTGGTAATAGATTGCTATTATCATCAATAATGAAATCCTAAGTAAAACATGACTAAGGTGTAGTGAGGCATGGCCTGATAGAAGGCCATTTATTTTCACAAGAATCCCAGCCGGCACATGGTGGGTGGGGGATCTTTTCTGATCTGACACAGGATTGTTCTCCTGTAACTGAAAAGCCCTGCAGGGAGGGGGACACCTGGGTTGGTTTCTGCAGTGGAGGGTTCTTGTCCCAATCTCTCAGGCCAAGGGTCTGGGCCCTGCCTCTGGTCTGACCATTTCCAAGCCAGGAATCAGGGGCTGGGAGGGGCAGATGGCCTTGTACCTGCAGCAAGATTGCTGGGTTCCTGGAGTTTGGATAAAGCATTCTTGCTCACTGGCCCCAAATGTTGACACTCATTTTGATAGGACAACTGGTACCTATACCTTTTGCACCTGATGACTGTTTAAAATGATGTGGATCTCAATTCAAAGGTTTATTATAAAATTTTTTTTAACAGAGTCCTGGCTGGTGTAGCTCAGTGGATTGAGCATGGGCTGAGAACCAAAAGGTCGCCAGTTCAATTCCCAGTCTGGGCACATGCCTGGGTTGTGGGCCAGGTCTCTAGTTGGGGGTATGTGAGAGGTAACCACACATTGATGTTTCTCTCCCTCTCTTTCTCCCTCCCTTCCCTTCTCTCTAAAAATAAATAAATAAAATCTTTAAAAAAAAATTTTTTTTAACAGACCACTGTGAGAAACTTTGGCATCTGAAGTGATTACTTTTATTCCCTAATGCTGAAAAAAAACCACAGATGGCGATAACCTGACCTCTGAACTAGATCCAGGCATGTGTGACAAAGGGAGAATGTCTCTGTGGAGCCCACCTCCTGACTTCCCATCTCCTTCCTCTCCTCCACTTTACTGTCCAAGAGATGGAGACCCAGAGACACTAAATGCGTTGTCCAAGCTCTTACAGCAGTTTACTGCAGCTAGATGATGAGTCACAAGTGCCCTGGCCACATTCCCAGATACTAGACCTATAGGGGGACTCCCTTTCCATATGGCCCTGTGGATGCACTGGACGCAGCTGGTGTACATGGTGTGGCCTGTCCCCAGCACCCATATTGCTAAAATCTGTCTGGGCAGGACCTCTATTGAGTCCTACCCAAGGGCTCCAATGTCAAATCTAGCACTGCTGCAAGCGCTAAGAATCCACCCATTGGGTGTGGATTCTGAAATAACACCCTCCCCTTTCCCCCCAGCTATGTGTGCATCCTCCTCTGGTGTTGTGTGAGGTTGAAGTTCCGGCTGAAGGTTATCCCGCAGTTGCCACACTGGTAGGGCTTCTCTCCCGTGTGGATCCTCCGGTGCAGGGTAAGTGAGTAGTTCCTGACGAAGGCCTTGCCACACTGACTGCACCTGAAGGGCTTCTCACCGGTGTGGATACGCTGGTGCAGAATGAGGTAGGCGCCCTGGCTGAAGACCTTGCCACACTGGCTGCACTTGTAGGGCTTCTTCCCAGTGTGGCTGGCCTGGTGAGTAGCCAGGGACGAGGGCCTTGCGAAGTGCATTTTGCAGATGGAGCACTCATAGGGCTTCTCCCCGGTGTGCGTCCTCTGGTGCAGGATGAGGTGCTTGTTCTGACTGAAGGCTTTGCCACAGTCCGCACACACATACGGCTTCTCCCCAGTGTGCACACGCAGGTGCTCCATCAGTGAGGAGTTCTTGCTAAAGGCCGTGCCACACTCCCCACACATGTATGGCTTCTCACCAGTGTGTGTCCTCTGGTGCACGATGAGGTACTGTTTCTGGCTGAAAGCCTTCCCACAGTCCCCGCATGCATATGGTTTCTCGCCAGTGTGCACACGCCAGTGCTCTGTGAGCGAGGAGTTCTTGATAAAGGTCTTGCCGCATTGGCTGCACTTGTAGGGCTTCTCCCCTGTGTGGATACGCTGATGGATGGTAAGACATGATTGCTGGGTGAACTGCTTCCCACACGTGGTGCAGGAGAAGGGCTTCTCGCCAGAGTGGATTTGTTGGTGCCTCTTCAGGGATGAGTTACAGCCATAAGCCTTGCCGCAGTCCCCACAAGCATATGGTTTCTCCCCGATGTGCAAGCGCTGGTGGATGGTGAGGCTCGACTGCCAGGTGAACTGCTTCCCGCACGTGGTGCACGAGAAGGGCTTTTCCCCAGTGTGTGTCCTCTGGTGCAGGACGAGGTGCATTTTCTGGCTGAAGGCCTTTCCACAGTCCCCACACACATATGGCTTCTCCCCGGTGTGCGTCCTTTGGTGCAAGATAAGGTACGTGTTCTGGCTGAAGGCCTTTCCGCAGTCCCCACATGCATATGGCTTCTCCCCAGTGTGTGTCCTCTGGTGCAAGATGAGGTTCCTCTTCCGGCTGAAGGCCTTGCCGCAGTCCCCACACACATATGGCTTCTCTCCTGTGTGCACACGCTGGTGGATAGTGAGGCATGACTGCTGGATGAACTGCTTCCCACAAGTGGCACATGAGAAGGGCTTCTCCCCGGTGTGGATTCGTTGGTGCTTCATGAGGGACGAATTATAGCCGTAAGACTTGCCGCAGTCCCCACACTTGTAGGGTTTCTTCTCTGCACAAAGTTTGGAGGAGGGACTGAGGCTGGAAGTACCTGAGTTCTTCCCACGCCTGGTGAGTGGACGCATCTCTGATCGTCTTGGTTCTCCCAACCTCTGTGGGGCTGGCATGGAGCTTTGGAGGACGAAAGCCTTAAATTCATGACTTTCAGGGGCTAATGCTTCGGACATGTCCAACTGCCCCAAACACGTCCCTGGGCCCCCCTGTCGCCGCCCAATCTGGTCACCCTGCGTCTCTGCTCCTTCACAGTTGTAATCCCGGGCACCATTCCTTGAGGGTCCTTCCATGGCAACAGATGGTCTGTCTTCCCAATTGTCCTCCTGTGGGTCCAATTCTTTCATGTCAGGTCTAGACTCCAAGTCTGAGGGAGGGGAAAGAGATGACGACACACATGTAGTTAACCACACTGGGAGGGGGGACCTTCCCAAGATAGGACAAGGCACAACCTGAGAACAGGAGACAAACTGTCACGTGGACAGAGAAGGAAAGCAATAAGCTGAGAGAGTGAGGATGAAGAAGGAGAATAGAAAAAAAAATGAAGGTGAGTAGAGAGCAAGAAAGGTCCCCTTGGGAGTGGATGCCAAGGTAGCCAGCAGAGCTCAGAGCTGAGTGGACATAACCCTGAAGAGAAAGAAGAAAGTGGGCTTGGAGGAGTGGATCAAAGGATCCTCAAAACCCAGGGAGGGTTCACTGCAACAGCTCCTCGCTTCCAGCACTCATTCTCTGCTCCATCAGCCACCTGTGATTCTCAAACCATTGACCTTTATTACAAATGATGAAGTAACAGCTGACTCACTTGTGGATATGCTGGTTGTCCTCTGTCTCCCTACTGGCCAGCCAAGCTCCCACCATCTTACGCTGCCCAGGAGCACCCTGGCCCTGGCAGCTGACTCCTCACCCCTCCTATTTGCATATTCATCCTCCCTCCTGCTGAGCAGAGCCCCTCCAATCCCCTTCTGTGTTTGTCCCGTGGGTTCCTCAATCTCTGTTTCTAGCCTAGTGGGCTGTCATGAGTTCCAGACCCTGCATATGGACCTCTGGGTTCATCACATTTTATTTTATTTTATTTTACTTTACTTTATTTTATTTTTAAGATTTTATTAGGAGAGAAGGGAAGGGAGGAAGAAAAAGGGAGAGTGCAAGAGATCAGTTGCCTCCTGCACGCCCCCGAGTGGGGGACCTGGCCTGCAACCCAGGCATGTGCCCTGACTGGGAATTGAACCAGCAACCTTTTAATTCGCAGGCTAGCATCCAGTCCACTGAGCCACACCAGCCAGGGCTCACCACAACATTTTAAAGCTCTAAGATCTTACGAAAAAAAAAAAAAATCTCATAAAGAAAGTGGTAATCCAGCCACATAAAGCCTTCTTTCCTAGAAAGTAACAATAAAAGCAAGAATGGTAAGCAGCTGTCCCATTTCCATCATTTAAGCCCCCAGTGGCCCCTCAACCCCTGAGTTTGAGACCCTTCCCCTGAGTCACAGGAGCCCAAATTTCAGTCTCTTCTCTATGCTGACACTTCCTAAATGGATGCCCCCGACCAGATCCCTTTCTGCTATCTGCTGAGGAATAATCCAAGGCCTACGCACGCCTCTCTCATGTACCGCAAATGTAATGCATATGGTGCAAGACCTGTGATTTCAAAACCTTGAATCCCAAATAAGAAAAAGAAAGAAATGCTCATCAAAATTAGACAGACACACAGTGACAATACTGTATGATTCTACTCATATGAGGCAACTAAAATCATCAAAGTGATAGAGACAGAAAGTAGGACATTGATGCCAGGGCTTGGTGGGGGGATAGGGAGCTGCTGTTGAGAAAAGACAGACTGTCAGTTGGAGACAATTAGAAGAGTTCTTGAGCACTAACTGGTGTGGCTCAGTGGATTGAGTGCCAGACTGAGAACCAAAGGATTGCTGGTTTGACTCCCAGTCAGGGCACATGCCTTAGTTGTGGGCCAGGTCCCGAGTAGGGGGTGTGCAAGAGGCAACCACACATTGATGTTTCTCTCCCTCTCTTTCTCCCTCCCTTCCCCTCTAAAACTAACTGAATAAAATCTTTAAAGAAATAAAGTTCTTGAGATGGATGGTGGTGACGGTTGAAATACAAAGTGAATGTGTTTAATGCCACTCAACTGTACCAAGGGCTGGGGCCCCTGGGTATCGGAGGAAACGCCTTTCCACTCCCTGACTCCTCTCTGCTATCTATCCCCACTCATCTCGTGGTTCCCTTTCATGTCCTGGTCCAGGCCCAGTGCTTCCTGCCTCAGGGCCTTTGCAACTGCTCGTTCTCCGGCCTTCCCATGGGCACTCATCCTCAAGCCTCAGTGAACCCTTGTCTCCCACAGGGATGCTTCACAGGTGGAAAAGAAGCCTCCACCTGCCGTTTTCTCATCTGCATCATTGTGAGTGCTCATTATGGCACTCTTACCCATTCTGCATACTGCCAGCTCCTGCAACAGGAGGTGAGCTCCATGAAGGTAAGAGCCTCGCTGGTCCCCAGCTCCCACAGTGTCCGGCACATGGAAGGCACCTGATAAACCTTCACCAAGCGTCGGCCACAGGCAGGCATGGTACAAAGTAGCCCTCACTGCACGCAAGTAGGTGCTGGTAAGATCATTCCCATTTTATAGATGGGGAAATAGAGGCTCTAAGAATGAAGCCATACCCTCAAGGTCACACATAAGATTCCAGCATGTGGTCACATCCCCGAGTCACTTTGTGGCCATGTGTCACTGTCCCATCCCAGAGGAAAGGATTTGACAAGTACATACAGTAGAATGATCCTTGTTTTGTGACCCCGAGGTGTGGTGATGATGCTGGATGTCAGAGCAGGTAGTGGCCGGGGACATGGAGGCTGAGGGTAACGTTCCAGAGGGAAGAGGGAAGGAGGGTGATGGTGGGTGTGTTTGGGGCCCATGGGTCTGAGACATGCTAGGGACATAACTGGCTTGTGGCTGCTGAGATTGGAGAGAGGAGTCTCAGTTATGAGTATGGTTGGAAGCGCAATCCCCAAAGAAAGTAATTGATAAACTTGAGTTCATCAAATTACAACCTTCTACTCATCAACAAATAGTGCTAGGGCACCTGGGTATGCACATTCAAAAGAGCGACAATGTGGTGATCGAAGGTGATGTGACTTTGGGTGGCGGGAACACAATGTAACATAAAATGTACACTCGAAACATATAGCATCCTATTAGCTAATGTCACCATAATAAATTGAATTAAAAAAAATAGTGACATTAGTCCCTCTGATTCATCATTCACAATAATTAACTCTAAATGGACCAAAGACCTAAATAAAGAGATAAAATTCTAAAACTCACAGAAAAAACAGGAGTTAAGTCTTCACAGCCTTTAGTTAGGCAATGGTCCATCAGATATGACACCTAAAGCACAAGAATAAAATAAAAAAACTGGACCACATCAAAATTTAAAATGTGTGTGTTCCAAATGATGCCACTGAGAAAAAGACTACCCCCAGAATGGGAGAAATAGTTGCAAAGCACATATCTGATAAAGGACCTACACCGAGAATGAACAACAAAAGAATACATAAAACAACACTCAAAATTGAGTAATAAGGAAGCAAACAACCCAACTGAAAAAACAGGCAAAAGACTTCAATGAGACACTTCACTGAAGAGAATACGCAGACAGTGACTAAGCACCTGGAAAGGTCCTCATTATCAGATGAGAGCTGGAGTGTGGTAAAACTGCACACCAGCGAGAACAGCTACAATGAGAAAGACTGAGCATGCTCAGTTCCAACAAGCACATGGAGCAATGCAATTCCCGGCGTGTGGTGGTAGAAATAAAAAAACAAAACAAAACAAGACAACTGCTTTGGAAAAGACTGGGAGTTTCTTTAAAGAAAAAAAAATTATATATGCACCTTCCTATAACCAAACCCTCCTCAACAGAAAGAAAAGCATGTGTCTACAGAAAAATGTGCAGAAGTGGAAATAACCCAAATGTTTATCATCAAGTGACTGGATAAACAGATTGCGGTTTATCCACGAAGTAGAAGAGTACTCAGCAATAAAAAGCGAACAATTTCCCGGCCAGGTGGCTCAGTTGGTTGGAGCATTGTCTTGTACACCAAGAGGCTGGTCCAGGAGAAAACTGATTGATATTTCTCTATCTCTCTTTCTCTCTCAAAGCAATAAAACATCCTCAGGTGAGGATCTAAGAGAAAAAAGAGAAGAGTCCTGGCTGGTGTGTCTCAGTAGACCGAGTGCCAGCCTGGCAATGGAAAAGTTGCTAGTCTGATTCCCAAATAAGGGGACGTGCCTGGGTTGCGGGTCAAGTCCCCAGTTTGGGGCATGTAAGAGGCAGCCAGTTAGTATCTCTCTCGCACATCGATGTTTCTCTCTGTCTCTTTCTCCCTCCCGTCCCCTCTTCCTATAAATAAATAAATAAATAAATAAATAAATAAATAAATAAATAAATAAATAAATAAATAATAAATTCTTAAAACTTCTAAACTGAACAACCCAAAGCACAGTGAAAAGCAGAGCAGTGGTCAACGGGTCATGGAGGGGGTGATAAAGGAAGGAGAAACTGTAGGGGCTAATGAATGTTGTCAGATTAAGGTGATGGTTTCCTGGGTGTATACAGATGTCAAAATGCATCAAATCGTTTGCTTTAATTATGTGCAGTTAACTGTAGGTCAGTTAAACCTCCACATAAGCTGTTAAAGAAACGGGACTGTACTCTAGTTGTGAAAGTTAGCGTTTTTCCTGAACAATGTTATCCAGGGGCATCTCTCTGTGTCAGTGACTACAAAGGGTGCTCATTGTTGAAGAGTGCCGTGATTTCCATCTTATTGCTACACCCTGACTTGTTCAGTCAGTCTTGTAGGTGGGTGTCTTGGCATTTCTCTTGATTTTTCTTCCTATGAAAATCTCTGCACACTTATAGAAAAAATTTTAAGGAATAGATTTCAGAAATGGAATTGTTTGAAATTTGGTTGATATCGCAAAACTGTCTTCCAAAAGACTTATCCCAACCTTATGCTCGTAAAGTGAAGACTCCCTTTCCTACACCCTCATAATAACAGGCTGATATTACTCTTTTTTTTTTTTAAACCTCACCCAAGGATTTGCTTAGAGGGAGGAAGGGGGTGTGGTGGAGAGAGGGAGAAAGACAGGGTGGGAGAGAGACAGAAAGACGGAGAAAGAAAAAGAGAGAAAAACATCAATGGGCTGCTCCCACATGAGCTGCACCCTGAGTAGGCATCAAACCCGCAACCTAGGTATGCGCCCTCATCTTGGATGGAATTCACAACCTTTTAGTATACAAGGAAGAAGGCCCATCAGCTAAGCCTCCCCCGGCCATACCTCCTGGTATTCTTTTTCATCTCTGTGTATGTCATGGGCAAGAATTCTATTTCTGTGTCTCAATTTATACTTCTTTGACTATTAGTAAGGTTTAAAAATCTTTTTTTCTTTTTTAAAGATTTTATGTATTTATTATTAGAGAAAGGGGAAGGGAGGGAAAGAGAGGGAGAGAAACATCAATGCATGGTTGCCTTTCATATGCCCCCAACCTGGGACCTGGCCTGCAACCCAGGCATGTGCTCTGACTGGGAATTGAACCAGAGACCCTTTGGTTCACTGGCTGGCACTCAATCTATTGAGCCACACCAGACAGGGGAGAGGTTTAAAAATCTTTTACAAAGTGCAACTCCATGCATTTCTACCTCTGTGAATTGCACATTCATAAGTTGTATCCGCCCTTTTATCATGCATTTGGTCTTTTTCCTCATTTATTCCTAGGAAGTTTTATATATTTACAAACCTCTGGTGGCCATACATGCCGTAAATACTCTTCCCCACTTCATCGCCTATCAAGTTCATTTTTAGTTTTGAGTAATTTGAATGTCCTACCTAGTCAGATCTGTCCATCTTTTTTATTTCGGGGTCATCCTGAAGCGACAGGCAGATAGTAACGTGGCGAAGCTTCCCCCTTACCCAGAGAGACCAGGTTCCAGTAGTTCTCCATCATCACGTCTCTGTACAGGTCCTTCTGCGCAGGCTTCAGCTGCTGCCACTCCTCCTGGGTGAAGTTCACCATCACATCCCTGAATGTCACCAACCCCTGTAAGAGGAAACACACACCACTCACCACAGGGCCCTCCTCACAGAGGTGGGAGCCATGGTCAGAAGGGCCAAGAGGACCAGGAAGGCACACAGGATGCACCTGACATGGTGTCGACAAGGAGCTCTAAAAGGCCTGACCACTCAGTGTCCTTGGTGCCTAAGTCACTGGATGGTCCTCAGAGGGACAAATAAACTATGGGGATGTTCACCAGGAAGACAAACAATCAATTAAAGAATGGACAAAGGGCTTGAATAGACACTTCTCCAAAGAGGACACACAGATGACCAACACACATATAAAAAATACTCAACATCACTTTTCATGACAGAGTGGCAAATTTAAACCACAATGAGATATCACCTCACACCTGTCAGATGGAAGCCCAGTAATGGAACCGGAATCTAGTCAATGCCATCCTGACAGTTGCCTGAGCAGCAGTAGCTCTAGGGGGTGTCTGGGAAGCTGGAAGGTGTGGCCTATGGTTGGGTCCTTGGGGGGAGATTCCAGGTGGGGGCTGTGAGACAAGACCTGAGGCTTAAATGGCAGACACAGCACTGAGGACACAATGTCATGACCCAGTGTGTGAAATAAATGTGTCTCAGTAGCATGGTGGACAATGACACGATGACAATGACATCACCACAGCAGTAACAACACCTGTCACTCACTAGGTGGTTCCTCTGTGCCAGGTTTTAGTCTAAGCCATGTTTCCAGTTTGGTTTCACACTGAGTTCCTGTGCTGAAGCGCTAACCCCCAGGTCCTCGAATGGGACCTGATTTGGAAACAGGGTCATTGCAGGTGTATTGATTTAGGATGAGGTCACATTGGAGAAGGGTGGCCACCTAGACAAAAGGACATCTGTCCTTAAAAAAGGGAGAAATTTGGATGCAGAGACATGCACACAGGGACACACCATGTGAGGATGGGAGTTACAGTGCCACGATCCACAGGACCAACAGAAGCTGGGAGAGATGCTGGGAACAGACTCTTCCCTGGTGCCTTCAGAGGGCATTGTGCCCTGCTGACGCCTTGGTCTCCAACTTCCCGGCCCCAGAACTGTCGGGAAACAGATTCCTGTTGTTCAAGCCTCCCCATCTCTGGTGCTCTGTTACGGTGGCCCCGAGGCCTAAGAAGAGTAATATATCAATTGTGGACCATGAACCACGGCTCACTCTCCATGAGAGGAGGCCTCACCTGCGGGCCAATCATTCTGTGCTCTGAGTGTCCACTAGGGACTTGGGGCTCACTTTGGCCTCCTCTGTCTTGGGGCCACCACTGCATGATGAAGGAGAAGTACGTGGCAGTCATTGGTTAACAGTTTGGGATTGGGAGCCTGTGACAAAATCCTGGCCCAGCCCCACACAACTGGCTGTTTACTTAGACAACTGTCTTAACCTTTCTGAGCCCATTTATTCCATGGACCCCTGAGTAATAACGCCCCCCTCTGTAGCTGTTACGGGGTTAAATGAGGTCATGTCTGTGTGATTCCAGTGTGCTATGACCACAGGAAGGTTTCAGAAATGGCGACTACTGCTCTTATCATGTCATTAACTGGACATTTCATATATGCCTTCTATATGTTTCTTATCATTAATATTTAATTATTACTTTATTCTTTGCCCCATTCATCATTTGGGAAAGCCAAATTAACAACTTCTTTGTTTTTAAATCCTTTTCTGAATATATGTTTATTGGTGTGAGAGAGAGAAAGAGGGATAGAGAAAAACATTGATGTGAGAGAAAAACACCCGACCAGGGATCAAAACCTCAAGCCTTTGGTACAAAGGATGATGCTGAAATCACTGAGCTACTCGCCTAGGGTAGCCTCTATTTTTTTGAATAGGAGAATGTAATTACACTAGAAGCGATTAAGGAAAAAAACCCTGAATATCCAAATCCTGACTGTAATGAACTGACAACCATCCAGAAATCCTAAACAATGTTGGTAAAACCAAGGCAACCATCACAGGGAAGGTAACAGTGGAGATATCATGGTGCAGCCACGGTTGAAAACAGTCAGATTGTTAAATGGTTAAAATACTGTTACCAAAGGACCCATAATCTCTGCTCCTACACCCAGAGAAAGAAGAGCCTGAAATTAAAAAACTGTATGTGAATGTTCACAGTAGTGTTCTTAATAACAACCCAAAAGTGAAAACAGCGCAGTGGATAAACACGTGTTCTGTCTGTACAATGTAATATTATGCTGTCATAGAAAAGGACACTTGGTACAACAGGCACTGGCATCAAAAACGTAATGGTCAGCGAAGGCAGCCAGACACAAAAACCACATGTTGTGTGTTTCCATTTATAAGAAGTGTCCAGCACTTGCCAGGTGGTTCAGTTGTTGGGGCATCACCTCTGCACCCAAAGGTGGTGGGTGTGATCACCGTTTGGGATGGGTAGGTCAAGTGATCAATGGTTCTCTCTCACATTGACGTTTCTCCCTCTCTTTCTCCCACCCCTTTAGTTTCTCTAAAAAATAAATAATTAAAATCGTGGGGAAAAAATTAAGTAAGTTGAAAAACAAAAAGCAAACCAGGAAGAATATTCGCCACAAAAATGTACATACACACTCACTCACTCACTCACTCACACTCTTCTTTAAAATCTTCAAGAATGCTAAGATTCCTACCAACTAGCAAAGGATAGGATAATTTGCCCACCTGCAGAAATGGCCAATAAACATTTTCGAAAAATCAAAGCTCAGTAATATCACAAACAATGCTACTCAGAAAGAGTACATGTGACATCAGTTGTCAACTACCATGCAGAAGGTTTACACTGCTTGTTATTTACACCCAATGAGCTGAATAAATACCTGAACAAAGGCCAAAATGAAACAGTGGCTGCCCCTGATGCATGCTATTGGGAGAATAACCTGTCCCAACCCAGAACTAGGAAGACTTCTGAAAGCCCTTAACAATACCCACCTCCACCTTCTTCTGCAAGGAAACTCCCCTAAAGAAGTCATACAAAATGCAGGGAAACGTTTCATGCCCAGCCCTGGCCAGGTGGGTCAGTGGTTTGAAGCACTGTCCCATACACTAAAAAGCTGCGGGTTCAATTGCAGATTGGGGTGCATGTGAAGGCAACCCATTGATGTTTCTCTCTCAGCATTATGTATCTTTCTCTATAAAAATCAATGAAAATATCCTCTGGTGAGGACAAAAAAAAAAGATTTATGCCCAGCAATACATATTTAATTTATTGATTTAAGAGAGGGAGATGGAGGGAGGGAATTTGTTTTCTCACGTACTCATGTACTCACTGTTTGCTTCTTGTGTGTACCTAGACCAGGGATCGAACCTATAAGCTTGGTATATCAAGATGATGCTCTAGTCAACTGAGCTACCTAGCCATAGCCATATATATTTTTTATTGTAAAATATTTTTATATAAAAGAAAATTTAATAAATTCCACAAATAAGCTTTGAACACTGGCAGTATCGTAGCCAATGACATTTATCTGAGACATGATTTTTGTTCACTGAAGACTTTCCACTGGCTGATGTGGCTCAGTGGATTGAGCGCTGGTCTGCAAACCAAAGGGTCTCCTGTTCGATTCCTAGTCAGGGCACAGGCCTGGGTTGTGGGCCAGGTCCCCAGTAGGGGGTGCTGAAGAGGCAACCACACACTGATGTTTCTCTTCCTCTTTCTCCCTGCTTTCCCCTCTGTCTAAAGCTAAGTAAATAAAATCTTTTTAAAAAAGAAACAACTTCTCCCAATATCCTGCTGTGACAACTTGAAATATAGTCGGCACTGATAATTTCTGATGGTCTCTACGGAGACTGAAAAAAAAGAACCCCATTAAAACATCACAAAACATCACGGCGAAAGCCAGGGTTATTACGGGTCCCTCCCTACAGGCGTCCTCCCATCGCCCTCCAGTCCCCTGGGCATTCAGTCTGCCCACTTCTGAGGGTCCCTTGCCCAGCACATGCTTCCCAGGGCCTCTGTAGAGGCCTCTGTCACAATTGTAGAATATGTTTAACCGCCCCTTTCTAGGTGCATGCCAGAGTCTCCTGCAAGCCCCCATAGTAGGACAGGTCACTCTTGAGCTGCTCTGTCCCTGTGATTAACAAAAGCTAGTGACAGGACAGTACCTTCCCTCCTGAGGGTGGAAATAACCCCAGGAGACCAGGCCAAAGGCCTGGGCACTGAGGGAGACTGGAGGATCATCCCTGCACAGATGTTTGACCTTTAGGAAGGAAGTACAAGAGAGTAACATGACTCACCAGGGCCTTCTTGGTTAGTGGCTGGGTGGCCATCCTTTCACTGACCATGGGGACCAGGTAACAGGTGGGCTGTGTGCAGGAGAAAGAGACAAATACAGTGAGAGACCAGGTCGAAGCTCAACCCACAATGCAGACAAGACAGACAGACACACTCACTAGAAGACAGGCAGACAGGGACATGCACACACGTTCATACTGAACGTATGAGGGAGGCTATGGCATCCAAGGCATTGGACGCTATATGATTTAATCATCCTGACACCCTACAAGGTGTGTACTATTTCCATTCACCCCATCTCATAGATGAAGAAATGGAGGCCTAAAGACATAAGCCACATGCCTGAGATGACAGAGCTGAGATTGGTGTTTGGATGACTAGGTCCGAGTCCGAGTGTTAGCTGCCTCTCAAGTGCACAACCCACACCCACACCCTGAGACTCCCAACACACACATGTACACCCATACTGACAGTCCCAAGGCCTGGAGGGAGGAACAGGTCCCCCTCTGCCCCCTCCAATTGGTCTGAGTGCTAGCCCCAGAAGACACCCCAACACTGCCCCCAGCCTCTGGGTCTCCCCGAGATCTCATGGGGTTACTGTGAGGCTTAACAAACAGATACATGTAAGGAGCCTGGAGCCATGTGGCACAAAGTAATACTCAGTCCAGCCCATGCCGGATGGCTCAGTCGGTTGGAGCAACACCAAAAAGTTGCAGGTTCAATCCCAGGTCAGGGTGCATACCTAGGCTGTGGTTTTGATCTCCCGATCCCTGGTGGTATTGCGTACAGAGGCAACTGATCAATATTTCTCTCTCCTCCTCTCTCTATAAAATACATAAACATAAAAATGATGTTTATTGTAGCACTGTTCCTAGAAACATAACACCAACCAATCAATGAACAAACCAACCCTGGATAGGAGAATAGAAGACCGAGTGTCCAATCTGAAATCCCAGGTCACCTCCAGGAAACAGGACTTATGTCCCTAAGTGAAGTGACTTCATGCTGTTTTAAGCAGAATTTAATTCTTACAAATGTATTCTTTCTGCACTTGCCGTCTCTGACTCCTATCCCTGCACCTCAGGGCAACAATACAGGCTCCTTTTGCTAGACATGGTGCCACCTGAGCCAACTTCCCGAGGAGGCACAGCGGGCCAATGAGTCCTGACACCTGTAAGGGTCCTTGAAAATATCATAATTTCTTTTAAATTAGTAATAGAAAAAGTGCATCCAACCCAGCCTGGACTGCATTTGTCCATATAGCAATGCAATCACAACTATAATTTTTTAGTCATTTAAAAGGAGGCCATGAAGGCACAATGGCCCTAAAGTGACATGTGCATGGGCCTGGTGACCTCTGAACCCAGTGTGGCCTCAGATCTGTGTCTGCAGAGCCAGGGGTGGCAGCTGCTCCTGCTCTTCCTCCTCTGTCCAAGCTTTCTGGCATTTCTTCCTGTCCATTGTTTCTAAAGGAAAACAAGGATTTGCCATCTGTAGGGTGGTTAGGGTGGTGGCTCTGGAACCCAGATGTCTGACTGTTGTGTTGGGAGATTCACTTAAAGTCTCTGGACCTCAGTTTCCCCATCTGCAGAATGGGGATGGTGAGGGTTCCTACCTCAGACTTACTGACAGGCCTATAAAATGCCCAGAACCATACCCTGAGCACCCAACACACACCCCCTGAACAAATCCACCCAGGTCAGCATGGGGCAGGGGTCTCTGACCCTCTTCCTTAGCCCACACTTGGCTACCACACACGTCCTGCCCTCCCGGGGCCAGGGGAGGCTCTGAGGGCAGGAAGGAGATGGGCTCTGGGGCCCGCAGGCAGGCGGCCTCTCCAGGCCTGTCCAGCAGGGCCGTTTTCTCCATGCTCTCGGGAGAGCACTTCCGACGCGCGCGCACACACACACACGTCAGCCGTGCCCAGAGACAGAGGCCCAGGTGCAGACAGACCCAATGCTTGGACAGGACAGACGCACCTCACATGCACTGACACACTCACACCAGACACACAGGCGCACAGGAAGAGTCCAGACACAGGTGGACTCCTGGATGGGGCTCTCACAGGGAGACACCGCGGAAGGAAACAGACACACACACAGATGTGCACACGGACGGACCCTGGAGAGACAAAGACAGGCAGCCCACACACACAAGCAAAGGAGACACAGGTGGCTTCGGACACACTAGCGCTGACAAACACGGAGACACACAGAGACGGCCCGGGAGTCTCAGCCACACACACACACACACTCACACAGCCACAGGGATCGCTTTCACCCGCACGACCCCACCGGGACTCGCACACTTTCTACTCCCAGCCGCGCCCAGTCCGCAGCCGAACTCACCGCGCGCTTCCGTCAGGAAAACGATCCGGGCCCACTAGGCCCCCAGCCGCACTGCGCCTGCGCAGACGAGCAATTACACTTCCCAGAAGCCTGCGCGCCGCCGCCGCCGCCGCGGCCTACCCGGGCATTTCAGCCCAACAGACCCGAACTCCAGGACTGGCTGCGTTTCTTCATCTCCCAGAGGAATCCGCGATGCCGCGATCCAGAAGGGATTCGTGAGGGATTCGGGTGAACGGCGCGTATGGGAGCAGGGAGAGGTCGGAAGACCAGAGAGAGCAGGGCAGGAGCAGGGTGGGCGGAGGGAGTAAGGGTCAGGGAAGAGGGAAGGGGAGGGACAGAGGGGTCAAGGAGACGGGGCAGGGATGGGGAGCTGAGCGAGCTGCAGGGGAGGGAAATTCCAGAAAAAGCAGGTCATAGGTGGAGGCGGGAAAAGAAGCCTTAAGGCCTCTGCAGGCGTCCTGCCTCCAGACAGGGAACCTGTAGTCGTGCTGACTTGCAGGAAGTTTGTAAGGCGTGCGGAGCCGCCATTGATCGTTAACCAGCGAAGAAGTATTAGCCCTTCGCGTGATGTGCCAGCCCCTGTTCTGGGTATGTTATTGTTACAGAACCAAAGTAGGGGTTCTGCTGCCTGCCGCCCCCAAGAGGCAAACTGTAGGGGCTGGTGAGAAAGGCAAAAGGTTTTTCATTCAGACGCTGCAGGGTCGGGGAGAATGGGAGACTCTTGTCTCAAAGCCTATCCCCTCCGGAAAACCCAAGGAAAAACCCCGCCGCCCTCAACCCAGCCAGAACAGAAGGCCGAGTCCAGAGTTCCTGCTCCCATTAAAATTATCGTCTTTGGGGAACCTCAGGTGCTGCTGAGCAGAGACGCCCAGGCATCTCAGCTCGCGTCCGGCTACTGTCCAGTTTCAGGCGCCCTCCTGGAACCTGCAGGCCCTAACATCAGCCAGGCTACTTCCAGGGCCACAAGGTTCCGCCAACACACTGGCTAGTACATTCGCCAAGTGGGCAAGAGAGCAGCCCTTCCTTACCCTGAGTTTATATTAGTTTCAGATGTGGGACGGTCTGAATGCCCAGTGAACTACCCCCAAATTCAGCATGCTCCGTTAGGGTCCACCTGGGACCAGTCCTCTCTTTTCCCCAGGCTAGTCTGACCAGTCTTTGGTCCAGCACCACCCCCTACCTACATTCTGTCTACTATGCCCACCGTTCCTGCCTTCCCTTGGTCCCTCCCCCAATCAGGTTCTGGTACCTAATTATCTTTTTTTTTTTTAAGGTTTTATTTACTTATTTTTAGACAGAGAGGAAAAGAGGGAGAGGGAGAGAAACGTCAATGTATGGTTGCCTCTCGCACGCCCCCTACTGGGGACCTGGCGCGCAACCCAGGCTTGTGCCCCCGACTGGGAATCGAACAAGCGACCCTTTGGTTCTCAGTCTGGCACTCAATCCACTGAGCCACACCGGCTGGGGCGGTATCCAATTATCTTGATAGCCTTGCTAGAATTCAGTGCAATACTTCGTCGTGCTGCCATCTTGCCCAGAGAAGATCGCTAGGTGGTTAACACAGTAGCTTGGTTATTCAGGCAACGTGCCCCGCTTATTGCCTGGCCAAGGCCTCAGTGATTAGAGATCTCTGGCGGACCCTCTGCCTGCTCCCAGCGGTACTCCCTTCTATGGGCGTTTGGAAAATATTTCTGTGGAAATAATCTACCCCCAAAAAGTGAAATACAAAGATGTGCCAGTATTCAGGATAGTGGTTACCGTGGCATTGGATAATTGGGAGAGTGCTGTAGTTATATGTGAATTATTGGCAAGGTTGCAGTTTTCACGTCAGGAGTTGAAGGCCACAAGGACATTATTGTGTATTTATAAAAATACAGTATGGCTGTATTTTATGCCAACTCCAATTATAAACACTTGAATTCAGGTTCCAGTGGCATTTTTTTGTTTTTGGAGTGACATGAAGCCTTGCAATTTAAAACTTTCTGAAAATCCTTACTGTCTCACATGATCGATTGTGTAGACTGTAAACCGTGTTTGTTATTTTAAGATGTAAGCTGGAGAGACATGACAGTCACCTCTTGTTAGGTTGGACCTTGAATTATGCAGGTTTTGGGTGGTGCAAAGTCTTCAGGAATAAGCCCCTGGCATAAAAATCCAGCCACTCTGGAATTGGCGACTGGATGGATGGATGTATTTGTTCTTCCCGAAGATCCAGTCACCAGGAAACTCACAGCTGCCCCCCATCACTCAAGACACAGACATTCATAAAACATCCAGTATGTGTTAAATACTCCAAGAGACACCTGAGGTGTGTCCCCTTCCCCTAAGAGGAGAATTTCCACCTTTTTAAAGAGTGGGAAGGTTTCAGGGTCTGCTCAGAGCTTTTGATCAGCTCGACCCACTGAACTGTGGATCTTTCCTACATTTCCAACCTCACATGGAGTTGTTGGCCCAGTGGGTTTTGATGTTCCAAGTTCTCTAAAGAAACAGGAACTCATGTTAAAAATCTTTTTTCTTTAGTGGTATCTGCCTTGCTTTCTGTAATCTCATCTCCATGACAGCAGAGTGAGTGAGCTGAATCAAGTCCAGCTATTGTCTGGGTGGGTGGGGGACAGACCTGAGAGAGGATTCTTCTCCTGAAATTGAAACAGCCCTATGGGGAGGGGAGCTGACTTACAGGGTTTTTGTGGAGGGGGGCCCTTCCCCCCCATCTCTGAGACTGAGAGTCTGGTCCCAGCCTCTGGTCTAAGCATTCCCAAGCCAGGAATCCAGGGCTGGGAGGGGCAAGTGGCCCCATATCTGGGGCAGGATTGCTGGGTTCTTGGGGAACCAGTGGGGAATTCGCGCCTCCTCCCCCCAAATGTTGACATTCATTTGGACAGGACAAAGGGTACCTGTACCTTTTGTGCCTGTTGACTATTTAAAATGACGTTAGTTGCTGTTAAATAAAAGTTTTATTTAAAAAGAATTTAGCCCTGGCTGGCGTAGTTCAGTGGGCTGAGCACGGGCCTGTGAACCGAAGGTTGCTAGTTCGATTCCTGGTCAGGGCACATGCCTAGGTTGTGGGCCAGGTTCCTAGTAGGGGGCATGTGAGACACAACCACACATTGATGATTCTCTCTCCCCTTCCCTTCCCTCTAAAAATAAATAAATAAAATGTTAAAGAAAGAATTTAACATACCACTATGAGAATCTGTGGCATCTGAAGGAATTACTATTACACCTTAAGTCTGAAAAAAAAATTTTGCCATCATGAACCACTTGGCAACTTCTGCTGGTGCAGGGAAACTGGGGGCTGGGTGTGGGGAAAATGAGGACACCCATAGATGGCAACACCCTAATCTCTGGATTAGATTTAGGCCTGTGTGACAAAGGGAGAATGTCCCCATAGAGCCCACCTTCCCTTCTTCCTTTCTCCTCTCCCTCCTCCACTTTACTACCAGGAGATGGAAACCAGAGACACTACATTAGTGCAGATAGGACAGTTTACTCGATCTTGGTCTGGAGCCATAGTGCCCTGGACATGTCCCCAGATACTAGACCTGTATGGGAGCTTGCTTTCCACAGGAGTAGAAGCAGCTGGTGTGTATGGCAAGGTCTGTCCCCAGCACCCATGTCTCTAAGACCTGACTGGGCAGGACTTCTCTTGAAGTTCCACTGTCACCTCTGTCACTGAGGCATGGGCTCAAGACCCGCCCGTTGGGTAGGGATTCTGAGATCCCACAAACCTCCCCCAGCCCCGCCCCTGCTGGTGCATCCTCCTCTGGTGTCGGGTGAGGTTAATGTTTCCACTGAAGGTTTTCCCACACTTGCCACACTCGTAGGGCTTCTCTCCCGTGTGGGTCCTCCGGTGGAGGGTAAGTGAAAAGTTCCTGATGAAGGCCTTGCCACACTCACCGCACCTGTAGGGCTTCTCGCCGGTGTGGATGCGCTGGTGCTCGATGAGGTAGGTGCCCTGGCTGAAGGCCTTGCCACACTGGCCACACTTGTAGGGCTTCTTTCCAGTGTGGCTGGCCTGGTGTGCCACCAAGGATGAGCGCCCAGAGAAGTGCATCGGGCAGATGGAGCACTTGTAGGGCTTCTCCCCGGTGTGCACATGCTGGTGCTCCCTGAGTGAGGAGTTCTTGCTAAAGGCTTTGCCGCACTGGCTGCACTTGTAGGGCTTCTCCCTGGCGTGGCTGGCCTGGTGTGCCACCAGAGACGCACGTGCAGCGAAGTGGATTTGGCAGATGGAGCACTCGTAGGGCCTCTCCCCGGTGTGCACATGCCAGTGCTCCTTGAGGGAGGATTTGTGGCTGAAGGCCTTGCTGCACTGGCCGCACTTGTAGGGCTTCTCTCCAGTGTGGCCAGTCTGGTGTGCCTGCAGGGACGAGCGCGCCACAAAGCGCTTTTGGCAGACGGAGCATTCATATGGCTTCTCCCCTGTGTGCACGCGCAGGTGCTGCGTGAAGAAGAAGTTCTTGTTGAAAGTCTTGCCACATACGCTGCACTCAAAGGGCTTCACCCCCATGTGGACGTGCTGGTGCTCGACGAGGCAGGCCTTCCTACTGAAGACCTTGCTGCACTGGCCGCACGCATAGGGCCCCTCACCCGTATGGGACCCGTGGTGCAGCATGAGTGAAGAGCTCTCATTAAAGGACTTGCCACAGTCTCCACACTTGAATGGCTTCTCCCCACTGTGCGTCCGCTGGTGCTCCATCAGGTGCACGCTCTGGCTGAAGGTGCGCCCACACACGGTGCATTTGTAGGGCTTCTCCCCGGTGTGCGTCCTCTGGTGAACGATGAGGGTCACGCTCTGACCGAAGGCCTTGCCGCAGTCGCTGCATGCGAACGGTTTCTCACCAGTGTGTGTCCGTTTGTGGTTCCTAAGGTGCACGTCCTGGCTAAACGCCCGCCCACACACGGCGCACACGTGCGGCTTCTCCCCAGTGTGTGTCCTCTGGTGCAGGACGAGGTGCATTTTCTGGCTGAAGGCCTTTCCGCAGTCCCCACACACATATGGCTTCTCTCCGGTGTGCGTCCTCTGGTGCACGATGAGGTGCTTCTTCCAGCAGAAGGCCTTGCCGCAGTTCCTGCATGCATATGGCTTCTCCCCAGTGTGCGTGCGCTGGTGGATGGTGAGGCACGACTGCTGGGTGAATTTCTTCCCACACGTGGCACATGAAAAGGGCTTCTCCCCAGTGTGGATTCGTTGGTGCTTCTTCAGGGACGAGCTACAGTCAAAAGCCTTGCTGCAGTACCCGCACACATAGGGCTTCTCCCCAGTGTGCACACGCTGGTGGATGGTGAGGTAAAACTGCCGAGTGAACTTCTTCCCACAAGTTGTGCACGAGAAGGGCTTCTCCCCAGTGTGGATTCGTTGGTGCTTTGTCAAGCACGAGTTATATCTGAAAGCCTTGCCACAGTCCCCACACTTGTAGGGCTTCTTCTCTGCACGAAGTTTGGAGGAAGCACTGAGGCTTGAAGTACCTGAGTCCTTCCCACACGTGGTGAACATGTGCGTCCTCGCTCCTTTCAGTGCTTCGGATCTTGGTGGGGCCAGCTTGGGACTTTGGTGGACAAATGCCGTAAATTCACGACGTTCTGGGGCTAATGCTCGGGACATGTCCAACCGCCCCAGACAGGTCCCTGGGCTCACCTGTTGACACCCTGCTTGGTCACTCTGTGTCCCAGCTCCTTCACAGGTGGAACTGTTCCTTGGTGATCCTTCTGCCACCACCACAACAGATGGTCTGTCTTCCAAAACATCATCCCGTGGGTCTGATTCTTTGATGTCAGGTCTAGTCTCCAAGTCTGAGGAGAGGGGAAAAGAGATGACGACATACATGTAGTTAACAATGCTCAGAGGGAAGACCTTTCCAAAACAGGACAAGGCACAGCCTGAGAGCAGGGGAGAAACTGTCGTGGGGACAGAGGGAGAAGGGACGCAGTGAGCTGAGACAGTGAGACTGAGGGAGGTGACCAAGAAAAGTCCCCTTGGGAGTGGGTGCAAAGCTGGCCAGGGGGGCTCAGAGCTCAGCAGACAGACCCCTGGAGAGGACGAGGGAGGCAGGCTTGGATTCCTCATCTGTTTCCAGCCTAGGGGCTGTCCTGAGTTCTGGACTCTGCACATGGACATCAGGGTTTCTCCCAACATTTAAAAACTGAGATCTTACACAAAAATATCATTAAAAAAGGGAAGACCTGTACCTGGCTGGTGTGGCTCTGTGGATTAAGTGCCAGCCTGCAAACCAAAGGGTGGCTGGTTGGATTACCAGTCAGGGCACATGCCTGGGTTGTGGGCCAGGTCCCCACTAGGGGGCGTGCGAGAAGCAACCACCCATTGATGTTTCTTTTCCTCCCTCCCTCCACCTAAAAATAAATAAAGATCTTTTTTAAAAAAGGGGGCCGGCAGGGAGATCCGGCCACTTGGAGCCCTCCTTCCTTGGAGGCGACAAAGAAAATGGGAGTGGTAAGCAGCTGTTCCCATTCCCCAATTTATGCCACCACAGGCCCCACAACCCCTGAGTTTGAGTCCCCTGCCTGAGTCAGGGGAGCCCAGATTTCAGTCCCTTCTCTATGCTGACCCCTCCTAAATGGATGTCCTCCACCCAGACCCCCAAGAAATAATCTGAGGCCTACTGGGCGCCCCTCTTGGGTATCACAAACCTAATGCATTTGATGGGAGTCTGATTTTGGAACCTCTAGCCCCAAATAATAAAAAGAGGCTCATCAGAAAGACTTAGCTAAATAATTCACACACACATTGACCGATACTGTAGGATTCACTCATGTGAGGCAACTAGAATCGTCAAATTGATAGAGACAGAAAGGAAGACATGGGTGCCCGGGCTTGGTGAGAGGATGAGGAGCTCTTTAGAGGGGACAGATTCAGTTGGGGACAATTAAAAGAATTCTTGAGATGGTCAGTGGTGATGGTTGACCAACAATGTGAATGTACTTCATGCCACTGAACTGTACACCTAAAAATGGCTAAATGGTCAATTTTAAGTTATGTATATTTTGCAGCCATTAAAGTAAAATTTTTAAAATTAAAACAAAAAAGGATTTACTAGTCATCCTTGGCTCACCCTTTCCCTTCCACTACCCAGACTGTTAACAAATGCCACCGCACAGGAGCACAGCTAGAACTAGACCAGACCGACACACCACCACAGCCGCGATGCAGCAGCCTCCCCCACTCTCTACAACCCATGGTCCACTCCACAGGAAGAGGAGATCAGGAGTCAGACCAAACCCTCCAGCACCTTCCCAGTACCCAGGGACCAGGCACAACCGCTTTCCCACTATCCCGACTCCTCTCCGCCACTCAGCCCTACTCATCTTCGGTTTCCTTTGATTTCCTTGTCCATGCCCAGTGCTTCCTGCCTCAGGGCCTTTCCACCTACCATCCCCTCTGCCTTCCCATGGGTGCTCATCCGCAAGCCTCAGTGAGCCTTTGTCCCCCACAGGGAGGCCTTCTCTGTCCACTCTACTGCGGAAGGAAGCTCCCGTCTGCCACTCTCGCTTAAGTCATTGTGAGTGAACATTAAGGCACTCTTCCCCGATCTGCGCACTGACAGATCCAGCAGCAGGAGGTGAGCTCCGTGAAGGCACGGGACACACCAGTCCCCAGCTTCCACACAGTGTCAGGCACATAGAAGGCATCTGATAAACTTTCACCAAGCATTAGTCATGGGCTGACATGGTACACAGCAGCCCTTGTCACATGTGAGTAGGTGTTGGTAGGATTGCACCCATTTTACAGGCGGGGGAAACCAAGACTCATGTGTGAGAATGGAGCCACACCCTCAAAATCACCCAGCATATTCCATGATGTGGTCTAATCCCTAAATCACTATGGGGCCATGTGTCACTCATCCCATTTTGGGGAAAACGTTTGACAAATACATTAGGTAGAAGGATGATCCTGGTTTTGTGACCATAAGGTTTGAGAGATGCTGGATGTTAAAGCAGGTGGTGGCCTGGGACATGGAGGGAGGCTGAGGGTAACTTTCCAGAGGGAAAAGGTAAGGAGGGTGACAGTGGGTTTGTTTTGGGGCCCATGGGTCTGAGACAAGCTGGGGACAGGACTGGCCTGTGGCTGCAGGGATTGGAGAGAGAAGAGTCTCGGTTGTGAATATGGTCCAATACTGGACTTCATCAAATTACAAACTTCTGCTCATGAACAAAATGGTGCTGAGGCACCCGTGTAGACACATTCAAAAGAGCGACAGTTTGTGGTGATGGGAGGTGATGTGACTTTGGGTGGGAGGAACACAGTGTAACATACAGATCATTTATCCTATAAATGTACACTTGAAGCCTATACGACCCTATTAGCCAATGTCACCCCAATAAATATAATTAAAAAAAAAACAGTGACGTTAGTCCCTTTTAATCATTCACAACAATTAATTAAAAAGAAACAAAAGGCCTAAATGAAGAGCTAAAATTCTAAAACTCATAGAAGAACCACGAGTAAATCTTCGTGGCCTTTGGTTAGCCAATGGTGCCTCAGATGTGACACCAAAAGCACAAATGACATCATAATAAGTAAACTCGACCCATTCACCATTAAAAACATTTGCGTTCCAAGTGATGCCACTGGGGAAAGAGCAAAGAGTACCCACAGAATGGGAGAAAGAGGTACAAAGCACACGTCTCATAAAGAACTGCCACCAAGAATTAACAACAAATGAATATATAAAGAACTTTCAAAACTGAATAATAAGGAAGCAAACAACCCACTAAATAAACAGGCAAAAGACTTGAACCAGACACGTCACCAAAGAGAATATACTGACAGCAAAGAAGCACCTGCAAAGATTCTCAGTACCAGCTGCCAGCTGGAGTGGGGTAAGACTGCACACCCACAAGAATGGCTGCAATGAGAGAGACTGAGCATGTTCAGTTCTGACAAGCACATGGAGCAACGCAATTTCGGGTGAATGCTGGTGGGAATAAAAACACGAGACATCTGCTTTGGAAAAAGTTTGGCAGTTTCTTAAAAAGCTCATTAGGCACCTACATATGACCTAAACATTCTCAACAGAAAGGACAGCATGTGTTTACAGAAAAATGTCCAGAACTGGAAACAACACAAATGTTTACCATTAAGTGAATGGATAAACACATCGTGGTCTCTCCATGAAGTAGAATATTACTCAGCAATAAAAAAAAGTGAACAATTGCCCTGCCACGTGGTTCAGTTGGTTGGAGTGTCATCCCGTGCACCAAAAGGCTGCGAGTTTGTGCACCAAAAGGCTGCGAGTTTGATCCCCTGCATGGGCACATAGGGGAGGCAACCTATCTGTGTTTCTCTCTCTCACTCTAAAATCAATAAACATATCTTCAGGTGGGAATTAAAAAAATAAAGAATGAAAAGAAGTAGTAAACTATCGATACATAAGGACGACGTGGGTGAACCTCAAAGATGATGCCAAGTGTAAGAAGTCAAGATAAAAACAAAAAGAGTACATGCCATATGGTTAGATATATTTGAAATTCTAGAATAGGCAAACTAAACCACAGTCACAGAAGTCAGACCGGTGTTTGCCGGGAGATGGAGGGTAGGGGAAAGGAAAAAGAAACTTTGGGGGCTAATGGATACATTCAGATCACAGCAATGCTTTCCTGGGTGTATGGAAGATGGACCCCCCCAAAATAGGAACAGTCTTCTGGAAGGCGGGCCCCTAGGAGTGCAGGCTTCCCCCTAGGTGAGTGTTCTAGGAATCTAGCTGTATCATTGTCCCAGCTGGCATTGTAGTGTGAGGCTGCGTTTGGCTTCAGTGAGTTTTTTCTGAAGACTCCTTGAACAAGTTTTTCCGTTCCATGATGGGTGATTTATACAAGCAGCACAACCCAGTGCCACACCCTCCCTATTCACCTGATCTTGCTCCAAGCGGTTTTCTTTCCCTGGGTGAGAAAAGTCCTCAGAAGAAAACGTTTTGCCAATGTGGAAGAGGTGAAACAAAAAACGGCAGAAGCCCTAACAGGTATCAAAACTGATGAGCTCAAAAACTGTTTTGAGCCCTAGCTGGTATAGCTCAGTGGATTGAGCACTGGACTGCAAACTGAAAGGTCACCGGTTCGATCCCCAGTCAGCACAGGTCTGGGATGCAGGCCAGGGCACCAGCTGGGGGGGGTGTACAAGAGGTAACTTAGTGATGTTTTTATTTCTCTCCTCCCTCCCTTCGCCTCTCTCTAAATGGAAATAAATAACATCATAAAAAAAACCCAAAAAACTGTTTTGAGCAGTGGAAAAAAGTCATGATAGTGTATTGCATCAAATGGAGAGTACAGTGAAGGTGACTGAAGTTTAAACATGTAAGAATAAAGACACAATTTTTTATAAATAAACTCCGATTTCTTTTGGGTTCCCCCTCTTATACAGATGTCCAAATGCATCAAATTGTCCACATTTTGTGTGTAGTTAACTGTAGGTCAGTTAAACCTCCACAAAAGCTGTTAATGAGATGAGACCATACACTAGTTCTGAAAGTTACTGTTTTTCCTGAACAATGTTATCCAGGGACATCTCTCTGTGTCAGTGACTACAAAGGATGCTCATGTTTCAAGAGCACTGAGATTTCCATCATATTGCTACACCCTGATTTGTTCGGTCAGTCTTGTAGGTGGGTAGCTGGGGTATTTTTCTTGATTTTTCTTCCTGTGAAAAACTCTGCACCCTTATAGGGAAAAATTTAAAGGATAAATCCCAGAAATGGAATCATTTAAAATTTGGTTGATAATGCCAAACTGTCTTCCAAAAGAGTTTTCCCAACTTCATGCTCCTAAAATGAAGAAACCCTTTTCCTACACTGTCGTAATACAGGATGCTGTTATTCTTTTTTTTTTTTTTTAAGACTCACCTGAGTATTTGCTTATAGAGGGAGTAAGGGCTTGGGCGGTGGGGCAAAGAAAAATATCGATCAGTTTCCTCCTGCATGTGCTCCAACTGGGGATCACTCACAACCTAGATATGTGCCCTGACCGGGATTGAACTCAATCTTTTGATGTACGGCACAACACGCCAACCAACTGAGGCAGCCAGCCAGCTTTGTTATTGTTTTTCAACTCTGTGTCCTGCACAAGCAAGAACTGTATTAATGAGAATCAGTTGATACTATTAGTACGGTTTAAACATCTTTTACAAAGTATAACTCCATGCATTTCTGCATCTATGAATTGCATACTCATAAGTTTGGTCCAACTTTCTATCATTCATTTGGTCTTTTTCTTGTTTATTCCTAGCAGCTTTTTATATATTTATAATCTTCTGACTTTCATACATGTGATAAATCCTCTTCCCCACTTCATCACCTATTAACTTTATTTTTAGCTTTAAGTAACTTGAATGTCCTACCTAGTAATATCTGTCCATCTTTTTTTTATTTCTGTGTCATCCTGAAGTGACAGGTACATGGTGAGTAACACGAGGAAGCTGCCCCCTTACCCAGTGAGACCAGGTTCCAGTAGTTCTCCATCATCACGTCTCTGTACAGGTCCTTCTGTGCAGGCTTCAGTTGCTGCCACTCCTCCTGGGTGAAGTCCACCATCAAATCCCTGAATGCCACTGACCCCTGTAAGAGGAAGCGCACACAAGTCATTGCAGGGCCCTACTCACAGTGTTTGGGAGACATGGCCAGAAGGGCTGAGAGGATCAGGAAGGCAAACAGGATGCATCTGATTGATGTCAACAAGGTGCAGAGCTCTGAAGGGCCTGATCACTCAGAGTCCTTGGTGCCTAAGTACACTGGATGGTCCTCAGAGGGACAAATAAACTATGAGGCTGTTCACAGGAAGGCAAACAACACAATTCAAAAATGTGCAAAAGACCTGAATAGACACTTCTCCCAAAGAAGACACGTCACAGATGGCCCATGGGCATATGAAAAAATGCTCAACATCACTAATCATCAGAGAGCTGCAAATTAAAACCACAATGAGATATCACTTCACACCCATCAAACAGAAACCCCCGTAAGGGACTTGCAATCTGGTCAATACCATCATGACAGGTCTGAGCAGCGGTAGCTCTTGGGAGTGTCCGGGAAACTGGAAGATGTGTTATGTGGTTAGGTCACTGGAGGGAGTTTCCAGGTGTGGGCAGGTGGGTCAAGACCTGAGGCATAAATGGCAGACAGAGCACTGAGGACGCAGACACCATGACCCTGTGCGTGAAATGAACATGGCTGAGCACACAGTAGACATGACAAAATGACATGCTGATGACAATGTCATCACTACAGCAGTAATGACACCTGTCAGTCAATACGCAGTTGCTCCACACCAGATTTTAAGCCATGTTACTGGTTCAGTTTGTGCTGAGCTCCTGTGCTGAAGTGCTAACCCCCAGCACCTTGGGATGGGACCTCATTTGGAAACAGGGTCATTGCAGGTGTAATGAGTTAAGATGAGGTCACAATGGAGAAGGGTGGCCCCTAAGGCAACAGGACTGACATGTGCAAACCCGGGTCTGTACACCGACGATCAGGTCCTGGCTTTGATTCCTGGTCTGCGTGCATGCAGAGGCAACCAACTGATGCTCTCACATGGATGTTTCTCTCTCTTCCTTCTTCGATCTCTCTCTCTCTCTCTCTCTCTCTCTCAAACAAACAAAAAAAGAAGCAAATGAAAATGTCCTCAAGTGAGGAATAAAAAATAAATAAATATCAGAAAACATCCTCTTGTGAGGATAAAAATTAATATTTATGCCCAGCTATATATAATTGATTTGAGAGAGAGATTTGTTATTCTACTCATTGATGTATTCACTGGTTGCTTCTTGTATGAGTCCTCACCAGGAATTGAACCTGGAACCCTGGCATATTAAGATGATGCTCTAACCAACTGAGCTACATGGCCAGGGCCATGTATATATTTATTATTGTAAAGTATTTCTTGCATAGGAGGAAATTTAGAGAAAAATACCACAAATAGCCACCCATAAAACATCACAGCGATCAGGGATGTGCACAGGTTCCTCTTAATGTCCCCCTCCTACCCCCTGGACATTTAGTGCCATCTGCCCAGTTCTGAAGGTCCCTCGTCCAGCACGTGCTGCCCGAGGCCTCTGTAGGAGCCTTTGTCACGCTTGACTGAACATGTATAAGCCACCACTTCCCAGGTACCTGCCGGAGTCTCCTGAGAGCTCCCAGGGTAGTAGGACAGCTCACTCCTGAGTACCCTGTCCCCTGTGGTTGACAAAAACCAGTGTCATGACAGGACCCTCCCCAGGAGACTGGGCCTGGGCCCTGGGCCCTGGGCCCTGAGGAGAGCTCAGGCGTGCAGAGGGTCATCCCTGTTCAGGAGCCTGACCCTTAGGAAGGTGCAAGAGGGTGAAATGACTCACCAGGGCCTTCTTGGTCAGTGGCTGGGTGGCCATCTCTCCACTGCCCATGGAGACTGGAGGATGGGCAGGCTGTTCACAGGGAGAGAAAGAGAAAGGAACAGTGAGAGGCCCAGTCAAGGCCTGACCCACAAAGTAGACAGGACAGACAGACACACCCACTAAAAGAGGCAGACAGGGACAGGAATGCACATTCATAACCAACACCTGTGGTATCCAAGGCACTAGACAAACGTCTTTGATTTAACCCTCCTGACACGAGGTGGGGGCTGTTTCCACTCACCCCATTTCACAGATGAGGTAACTGTAGCTCAAAGAGATAAACCAGTTGCCTGAGAGTACAGCTGGGATTGGAATTGGGCTGAGTACGTCCAGGTCCATGTGCTTGGTGCACACGCCAAACGCACACACTGCCAATCCGCACACACTGACATTCCCCAACACTTGCACACACTGCCAATCCCACAGCTGGGAAGAACAGGACCCTCTGCCTCCTCGCTGGGTCTGAGGGCTGGCCCCGGAACACACCCGTCCCACCCCACCCCCGCCCCCCACCCCTGGCAAGGGCTTCCACAGATCTTGTGGGGTTATTGTGAGGCTCAACGAACAGATACATGTAGGGAGCCTGGAACTTGTGGCACACATTTAAGAACTCAGTCCTGCCCTGGCAGGGAGGCTCAGTGAGAGCGTTTTCCCGTGCAGCAAAATGTTGTGGTTTGGATCCCCGGACGGGGCGCGCGTGGGAGGCAACTGATCCATGTTTCTCTCTTTCTCTCTAAAATCAACAAATATACAAACGATGTTTATTGTAGCACTGTTCTTAGAAGCAAAACACCAACCAACCAACCAACCAGCAAACCACGAATAAAGGGTATAAGGCTGGGCATCCAGTCTGAAATTTCTGGTCACCTCTAGGAAGCAGGAGTTATGTTATGTCCTCAAGGGCAGTGACTTCATGATCTTTTGAACAGAATTTACTTTTTACAAAGGTATTCTTTACGGACCTGCGGTCTCTGACTCCTATCCCTGCCCCGTGGCACGCACACAGACGCGCACACAGAAGGACCCCGGAGAGATCAAGACAAGCCAGCCGACAAACACAAGCACCGGGCGAGACACGGGAGGCCACCTCGACACAGGCGGTGACAGACGCGAAGACACACAGTGACAGCCCGGGAGTGTCAGCACCGACACACAAACACACACATACAGCCACAGGCATTACCTTCACATGCACGACCCCCCGCGATCCGCACTCCACTCCAAGTCCACACTTCCCGTCCACGCACCCGCATCCCGTCTCCTCCCGTGCCCACCCAATCCGCGGGACTCACGCGCAGCTCCCCTTCGGAAAAGGAACGCTGCCCACTAGGCCCCCAGTCGCACTGCGCCTGCGCAGACAGCAGACTACACTTCCCAGAATCCCGCGCTCCAGGGGCCCCTCTGCGGCCACGCGGACCCAAACCCGAGAAGCAGTCGCGAGGCTCCGTCTCCCAGGGGTCCCCGCGGCGTCCCAGAAGGCGGGGGTTTTGGGAGGGCGCGCAGGGGTGCGGGGAGTGGAAGACGAGAGTGAGGGCAGGGATGGGGAGGGCGGCGGGAATGCGGGGCCTGGAAGGGGCACGAGGAGGAGAAGGCGGTAGAGGGAAGGAGTGGAGGGAGGAAGCTGATGAGGAGGGAGCGGGGAGGATCTCCCAGGCCGCTGCCTGGCATCAGTTTCCCTCCTAGGACCCACGTGGACCCACGTGCGGCCAGGTCCCAAGTCCTGCGAACTCGGCGGCTAGTCCCTTCACCAAGTGGGCAAGAGAGCATCCTTTTCTTCCCCGGGATTTATATTAGTTTCAGGTGTGGGACAGTCAGAATTGCTAGTTAACTTACCAAACTGCCGCGCGCTCCGGGGAGGTCTGTCCCCCACCCTCCACCATCCCTTCTTTCCCCAGGCTGGGCTGACCGGCGACCAGTCCCCTCCTTTCCAGACCACACTGACGGGCCCCTTCAGTCCGGCACCTCCCCACTGCCGCTGTTCTGCCCGCTTCGGCGCCTTTGCCAGCCTTCCCCGGGTTCCACCCCCAGTTGGGTTCCCCCATCTAAGTGTCTTGCCCGCCTTACTGCCACCATCTTACCTGGGGCCAAGGGCATCTGCCACCCAGAGCTGGAAGGTCCATACCTGAGGTGGGAGGTTGCAGGAGTGGGGGACAGGGGAGGGTGGGTAACAGGCTTGTGCGCGGAGCTTTCAAAAGGCAGGAGCTCCGTTACCGGACAACGCGGCCCGTCCACTGCCTCGCCTTGGCCGTGTTGGTTCGAGTCTCCCGTGGAGGTCCCTCCTGTTCCTGCCCTTTGCCCCCTCCCAGCGGTCCGCCCGGCTCTGCGTATCCTTAAGATGTACAAATTCATTTAATTCTCGCAACCAAGCTACTTTCCCGATGAGGACAGCGATACAGACAAGGAAGGTCAGCGGAGAGGAAAATGGGGGAGCTGGGCTGGCAAAGAGAACTCCTGGCTGGGGAACTCTTACACCATGAGCCACAAAGCCATGTGCAAAAGCATTTGCTGAATGACCAGAAAAAGGCAAAGAGCAGCCAGCTTAGGTGGTAATTAACGACTTCTCCCCTCCCTCCCTCCTCACTCGAGGATACATTTTATTTATTTGAGAGATTGAGAGAGAGAACCTACTGTTAAGACAGCAATACCGATATGACAGGCACCTGTCCTGTCAGGTTAAGGACCCACCCTTATCACTTCATTGAACATTAATCCCCTCCTTAAAGGCCCTATTTCCAAATATGTCACATTGGGGTTTAAGGCTTCAACATAGGAAGTTTGGGGGTGGGGATACAATTCAGTCCATAGCAACCCCTCTACAAGTAAATATGGAATTTCAACAACATCTCACTTTAGTAACCCAAGAAACAAAGACTCTCGGTTTGGTTTTGAGCAACTTTGTTTCAAGAGAGGGGAATGGCGGGAGAGTGAGAAACATCAACTTGTTCAACTTATTTATGTATTCAGTGGTTGATTCTTCTATGTACCCTAACTGGGGATAGAACCCTCATCTTGGCATATTGGGACAATGCTCTAACCAACTGAGCTACACAGCCAGGGCTGGAACAAGCCTAACAACATGACTTCAAACATTGTAAGACATCTTTCAACAATATACAAAACCTTAGTTGAAATTTTTTGCCTTGATATGAGTTGATAAACTGAGTTTTAAATTACCCAAAGCAATTGGATACCAGCATCAAAATATTTTCTTTGGACTAGCATTCCGCTTCCTCTTAAAATGGTCAATATGAGGACCATACACCTCTGTTCTGTCAGGTGACCACAACTAATAATAATTCACTGGATGTTTTCCCGGTGCCCACACTTGCAGCTGTTACTTAACTAGGCTAGAAAAGAAACAGGAGTCTTACTTGCCCCATTTCACCCCAAACCAATCCTTAACACCTCAATTTCCTGAAGATCCTATTGCCTATTATTCAATCTCCACACCAAATTATTAGTTAAGTTTGTTTGATGGCAGGAAGATGAGCAATTGGAAGCATAATGAGTAGTCTGAGAGATTACAGCCTTAGAAAGCACAATACCTAGGGCGGCTCCAAAGATCACCCCCTTCAGGGTGTTGCCGCTGGACAACAGATTCAACTGCATTCAAACTCCAGAGAATTTGCTTAGCTAGGTCCGTCAGAACCATATGGCAGGGATGGCCAGTTAATCAAAGTATAAGAGATGCTGCAGTCAAAAGGAGACAAGGAAAACCAGGCAGAGAAAATCTGAAGAGTACATCATTTAGGTTTTATTTTTGATACCACAATTAATGAGTTTATACTAGAATACAGGTCTGAAAAATTCTGATTTCAGATAGCACAGTTACCCTTCTATGCCTCTATACACATTTATATTTTTTATTAAGCAACTGAATAATTCTATCGAATAAATATACAATAATTACCAATTACCCTAATAGTTTACCACTTAAAATTTTTTTGGCCGTTATATAATTACCTACCTTTGTACACTTTGGTTTCTGAGGAATATTTTTTTCTTTTTTTTTCCCTGCCCCCTCATCTCCATCAGACTACAGCCGTTTCTGAGGAATATTGATTCAAACAGTGTATACATAGGGCAACTTATATGTGACAATGGCATTGTCTTTTCACACATTCACCAAATTGTATTATCACTCTTCTGTGATTTAAAGTCAATCTATTGGGGAAAAGTAGATATATCATCACTTTTATTTTGCATTTTTCTTGTTACTAGTGGTATTGGGTAATTTTCATTAGCTGTTTTTATTTCATCTTGTTTGAACCGGCTGTTAGCTTTGTCCATTTTAATACTGAGTTGCAGATGTTAGTACTACTGACTTGATCAGGATTTTCCCTTAATTGTTACAATTTCTTTCAGCCTCTCATTTGTCTATTAACTTTCACTCTGATGTGAACCACATAAAAAGCAGCTCCTGGGTTACATGCAGTGCTTAAGAAGGTATGTTTTAAGTCAAGATTATATTCTAAGTTTGTCTTGTACATTAATATCTTACATTTCCATCTTTAATCTTCCAGAGCTTCATTAGTGTGCCAGGGATATATCTGTCTCCAGAGAGCTAAGTGTCCCACCACCATCTGATCACTCCATTTTTCCCAATGCAATGAAGAATCTTTTTATCATATATAAGGAGAGTCTAAAACCTCCACACACTCTGGATGAGCCTGCTCATCTCCAAGCTTCCATGCCAAAGTAAAGAGCGGGCCCAAAGCTCCAGTCCCCTCACATGGCCCTCTATACTGCTGTCAGCAGCAGTCACAATGGAACCCAAGACTCTAGCACTCCAGGTGAGAGTACTCCAGGGATAGGGGGAACTACTGAAGGACATGGGATTTCTTTCTCGGTGATGAAAATATTCAGAAATTCACTGTGGTTATGGTTACACAACTCTGAACTTAAGTCACTGACTTGTACACTCCAAATAGCTGAACTGTATGGTATGTAAATTATATCTCAGTGAGGCAGTAATTTGAAAAAAAAAAATACCTTCCACCAGGCTCTAAACCACTATTGCTAAAGAGTGAACAGAATTCTCATGACCCTTGTTAAACCATGAATTCTCTCTTCGTGTACCACTCAAAGTGTCCTAACTATCTGCCTTGGGACTATTGTGACTAGTTTCTCATGTCGTGTATGTCCAATAGTTACCTCTCATTCTTCCCTCGTCCCTGCCTCTAATGCCCACATGTTCTGGGGGGGTAGTAAGGCATTCCTCCCATAACTTCCTAGCTCCTTTTTAAAAAAATATTTATTTATTTATTTGTTTGTTTATTTATTTTTTTACAGAGGGGAAACGGGGAGAAAGAGGAGAGAAACATCAATGTGTGGTTGCCTCTTGAGCGCCCTCTACTAGGGACCTGGTCTGCAGTCCAGGCATGTGCCCTGACTGGGAATCGAACCAGTGACCCTTTGGTTCGCAGGCTGGCATTCAATTCACTGAGCCACATCAGCCAGGGCCCTAGCTCCTTCTTTAGATCATTTCTCATGATGGTACGTATCACATACTTATCACATCATGTGTATTTCAGTTTTTTTCTATCTTCTCACATTTGATTCTCCATACATTTTCCACCCTACTGTATCCTCAGCACCTAAAACAGTGCCTAGCACATTACTAAGTGTTTAATTAATGTTAATTGAATGAGTAATATAATACATTAGCAACATATATTCCTTGCTATATCATAATTCTACAGAAAGTCAGAACTGGCTTGTCAGTTTAAAAATATATTTGGATTTTTGCCCTGGCTGGTGTGGCTCAGTGGACTGAGCACCGGACTGCAAACCGAAGGGTCGCCAGTTCAATTCCCACTCTAGGGCACATGCTTGGATTGCAGGCCAGGTCCTTAGCAGGAGGTGCGTGAAAGGCAACCACACATTGATGTTTCTCCCCCTTCTCCTCTCTAAAAATAAATACGTAAAATCTTAAAAAGTAAATTAAAAAATATATATTGGGATTTTTATCCGAACATCAATGAATTTACATCTTTGGCCAGACTGAGTCTTTCTACAGACAGACACATCTACCTTTAAAATAAGTTTAACTACATTTTAACATATACATTTATAAGCTATTTGCAGTATATGTTTTGTTTTGGTGTCAGTCTTTAGTTTCATACAACAGGATGGGAAGCTTTATTTTACACTCTAGAACAATGTAAATATCTCAGAAATTGTCTGTGGTACATTTCTACAGGTCAAAGTGTTAAACTATCTTTTTCAGTTTATTTCATGGCTATGAAACTATTTGTTTTCTAGCTTATTTGAGTTTGTTCTTAATACTGTTCCCTGGCTAGTTGTACATTCTACCAAATGCTTTTGCCCTAATTGGCCTATTTTCACTTAAGTGCCAGGTGAAGAGAGTTCCTTGTCAATAATGCTATGTGCTCTCATATTTACTCATGCAGAGGGAGCAGTAAGTCACCATGGTACCTGGTGTTATCAGAATCTTTCAGTTCGGAATGTGTTTGTCTTTCGTACCTGCAGCAGAGTGAAGAGTCCTCTGTCTGCTGTAAAATCTGCAGGTTTCTTAATCCTGATCTACTCGTTTCCTTTTACTTGCAGCTGAACATGACTGTTAGGCGACCACCCTTTACCTTAATGGCACTAATTAGATGCTCAGGAGTAAATGGATTATTTAACATAGTCTTCAAAACGTGTTTTGAACGGAAAAGTAACATGAATACAGATTTTTACTTTTAAGAGGTTAAGCTGGCTACAGTGTTAAAATTATGCACTTGAGGGAAGAGGGAAATTGGCAGTAATGCTATTGCAAAAATCTTGGACTATGATGATGGGACACAGATTGGGAAAAAGTGGATGGTTTCTAGAGGTGTTTGGGAGAGTGAATCTAGAGGACTTGGTGGTATGGGGGTGAGGAGGAGGGAAGAATTGAGGATGACTCTGCAGTGTGAACTCGCTGATGATGAGCTAGATGTACACTCTGCCTAAAGGCTTTTCCACATGCTTTACATTCATAGGGCCTTTCTCCAGTGTGGATTCTCCGATGCAGTGTAAGATGGGCAATCTGGCTGAAGGCTTTGCTGCATTCCTGGCACTCATAAGGTTTTTCTCCTGTATGAATTCTTTGATGCAGAGTAAGGGATTTACGATGGCTAAAGGCTTTCCCACATATGTTACATTCATAGGGTTTCTCCCCTGTATGACATCTTTGGTGACAAATCAGGGATGCCCTCTGCCTGAACGCCTTCCCACATTCGAGGCATTCATATGGTCTTTTTCCAGTGTGGAGTCTCTGGTGTTGAACAAGATAGGAGCCATCACCAAAGGCCTTTCCACACTCAATGCACTCATAAGGCTTCTCGCCAGTATGAACCCGCTGGTGTTGAACAAGGTGCGCGATTTGACTGAAGGCCTTACCACATTCCTTACATTCGTAAGGTTTCTCTCCAGTATGTATTTTCTGATGCTGAGCAAGGTGTGCATTCTGGCTGAAGGTTTTGCTGCACTCCTTACATTCATAAGGTTTCTCCCCAGTGTGAACTCTCTGATGATGAGCGAGGTGTGTGCTCTGTCGAAAGGCTTTCCCACAGTCCTTGCATTCATAGGGTTTCTCTCCGGTGTGAACTCTTTGATGAAGAGTAAGAGAGCCACGGTGGCTGAAGGCTTTCTCACAGAGCGCACATTCGTAAGGCTTCTCTCCTGTGTGAATTCTCTGATGCACGGTCAGGGATGAGCCGTGGCTAAAAGCCTTCCCACACATGTGGCATTTGTAAGGTCTCTCTCCAGTGTGGATTCTCTTATGCTGAATGAGTCCTATGTGATCTGTGAAGGCCTTGCCACAATCGATACAGTCAAAGGGTTTCTCCCCAGTGTGATAATATCTCCGATGTCGTATGAGAGAAGCATTCTGCCGGAATGCTTTCCCACAGTCCACACACTCATAGGGTCTTTTTCCAGTGTGAATTCTTCGATGGTGAGCCAGGGATGAACAATCACTAAAGGCCTTCCCACATTCCACACATTCATAGGGTTTCTCTCCAGTGTGGACTCTCTGGTGTTGAGCGAGGTGCGCAAGCTGGCTGAAGGCTTTAGTGCACTGACGACACTGATATGGCTTCTCTCCAGTGTGAACTCTCTGATGTTGGATAAGATGAGCATTCTGGCTGAAGGCCTTCCCACATTCAGCACATTCAAAGGGTTTTTCTCCCGTGTGTATTCTCTGATGCTGAGCAAGGTGGGCACTCTGGCTAAAGGCTTTTCCACACTCAATACATTCATAGGGTTTCTCTCCAGTATGAACTCTCTGATGAAGAGTAAGGGTTGAGATTTTGCTGAAAGTTTTCTCACAGTCTTTACATGTCAAAAGTTTCTTTTCTCCATAGACTTGCTTGTGTTTTTTGACAAATGAATGTGTTTTTAAGCTTTCCTTATCTGTGTCAAAATTGCATATTCTCTCTTCAATGGGGAATATGTGTTTTATATAAGATAATGTATTCAGATGAAAAATTGTCCCGGATTTGTTAGAGTGGCCTTTTTTCTCAATAAGTGCATCTATATGACTGACTGTCTCTTGCCTACAATGTGGCTGCTGACTTACCAGGTCCCTGTCTGACAGGTCTTCACCCTTCCTGTTTTCCCCTAATATGGAACATTCAAGGTTATCATAGCTTGTAAGTCTTCCCATTATCATTACCTGGGATAATTTTTCTTCATAAATGTCCTGGTTTTGAGATAACTCTTTGGCCATCCACACGTACTCCAAGTCTGAAAGATATTAAGAAAGCAAATGCCTTCTTTATTTAATGCTAGAAGACTGGAAACTTCCCAAAGGAAAACAGGTTAATCACACAGTTACTGAACCCACAGAGGTTAATGTTTTTGACAGCTTTTAGATGGAAGTTAGGCAATGCAGTCT